>CAWUPM010000191.1:0-41248 GCA_963924295.1 Dioctria rufipes | reverse complement strand
TTCCTATGCAGTTTTTTTGGTCTATTTTAAAAACTAGACATTTATTTAGCAAGATTCCTTTTTAGATCGCTTTGTATTTCTTTCCTCGTTAAAATAAGCCCTCAATCGTCAAGATCGATGACAGGGTATAGCAAAATTAATTTTTAGATCGCTTTGCATTCCTTTCCTCGTTAAAATAAGCCCTCAATCGTCAAGATCGGTGACAACATATTTTTTGAATGAAAAAGTGCAAAGCCTATAGTGCATGCCATTTTGCGTAATTTCGGTTAACATTTTTTGTCCCCGATTTTGACGAATGAGCACTCGTTGGACGCGGAATAATGAGAGGAACCTTACTGTAAAATATTTCTGACCGAGACTTACTAGTTTCAAAAATATGCCACAACAATTCTTAGTGTGTGGCCTGATTTCTGGTGGCCTTTCCTATGCAGTTTTTTTGGTCTATTTTAAAAACTAGACATTTATTTAGCAAAATTCCTTTTTAGATCGCTTTGTATTTCTTTCCTCGTTAAAATAAGATCTCAATCGTCAAGATCGGTGACAAGGTATTTTTTTAATGAAAAAAGTGCAAAGCCTCTAGTTCTAGTCCATGCCATTTTGCGAAATTTCGATTAACATTTTTTGTCCCCGATTTTGACGGATGAGCACGTGTTCGACGCGGAATAACGAGAGGAATCTAACAGTAAAATATTTCTGACCGAGACTTACTAGTTTCAAAAATATACCACAACAAATCTTAGTGTGTGGCCTGATTTCTGGTGGCCTTTCCTATGCAGTTTTTTTGGTCTATTTTAAAAACTAGACAATTATTTAGCAAAATTCCTTTTTAGATCGCTTTTCATTCCTTTCCTCGTTAAAATAAGCCCTCAATCGTCAAGATCGGTGACAAGGTATTTCTTGAATGAAAAAAGTGCAAAGCCTATAGTCCATGCAATTTTGCGAAATTTCGATTAAAATTTTCTGTCCCCGATTTTGACGAATGAGCGCTCGTTGGACGAGGAATAATTAGAGGAATCTAACAGTAAAATATTTCTGACCGAGACTTGCTAGTTTCAAAAATATGCCACAAAAAGCCTTAGTGTGTGACCTGATTTCTGGTGGCCTTTCCTATGCAGTTTTTTGGTCTATTTTAAAAACTTGACAATTATTTAGCAAAATTCCTTTTTAGATCGCTTTGTATTCCCTTCCTCGTTAAAATAAGCCCTCAATCGTCAAGATCGGTGACAAGGTATTTTTTGAATGAAAAAAGTGCATAGCCTATAGTCCATGCCATTTTGCGAAATTTCGATTAACATTTTTTGTCAGCGATTTTGACGAATGAGCACTCGTTGGACGCGGAATAATGAGAGGAATCTTACAGTAAAATATTTCTGACCGCGACTTACTAGTTTCAAAAATATGCCACAACAACTCTTAGTGTGTGGCCTGATTTCTGGTGGCCTTTCCTATGCAGTTTTTTTGGTCTATTTTAAAAACTAGACATTTATTTAGCAAAATTCCTTTTTAGATCGCTTTTCATTCCTTTCCTCGTTAAAATAAGCCCTCAATCGTCAAGATCGGTGACAAGGTATTTTTTTAATGAAAAAAGTGCAAAGCCTCTAGTTCTAGTCCATGCCATTTTGCGAAATTTCGATTAACATTTTTTGTCCCCGATTTTGACGAATGAGCACTCGTTGGACGCGGAATAATGAGAGGAATCTTACAGTAAAATATTTCTGACCGAGACTTACTAGTTTCAAAAATATGCCACAACAACTCTTAGTGTGTGGCCTGATTTCTGGTGGCCTTTCCTATGCAGTTTTTTTGGTCTATTTTAAAAACTAGACAATTATTTAGCACAATTCCTTTTTAGATCGCTTTGTATTCCCTTCCTCGTTAAAATAAGCCCTCAATCGTCAAGATCGGTGACAAGGTATTTTTTGAATGAAAAAAGTGCATAGCCAATAGTCCATGACATTTTGCGAAATTTCGATTAACATTTTTTGTCCCAGATTTTGACGAATGAGCACTTGTTCGACACGGAATAATAAGAGGAATCGAACAGTAAAATATTTTTGACCGAGACTTGCTAGTTTCAAAAATATGCCACAAAAACTCTTAGTGTGCGACCTGATTTCTGGTGGCCTTTCCTATGCAGTTTTTTTGGTCTATTTTAAAAACTAGACATTTATTTAGCAAGATTCCTTTTTAGATCGCTTTGTATTTCTTTCCTCGTTAAAATAAGCCCTCGATCGTCAAGATCGATGACAGGGTATAGCAAAATTAATTTTTAGATCGCTTTGCATTCCTTTCCTCGTTAAAATAAGCCCTCAATCGTCAAGATCGTTGACAACATATTTTTTGAATGAAAAAGTGCAAAGCCTATAGTACATGCCATTTTGCGTAATTTCGGTTAACATTTTTTGTCCCCGATTTTGATGAATGAGCACTCGTTGGACGCGGAATAATGAGAGGAATCTTACAGTAAAATATTTCTGACCGAGACTTACTAGTTTCAAAAATATGCCACAACTATTCTTAGTGTGTGGCCTGATTTCTGGTGGCCTTTCCTATGCAGTTTTTTTGGTCTATTTTAAAAACTAGACATTTATTTAGCAAAATTCCTTTTTAGATCGCTTTGTATTTCTTTCCTCGTTAAAATAAGATCTCAATCGTCAAGATCGGTGACAAGGTATTTTTTTAATGAAAAAAGTGCAAAGCCTCTAGTTCTAGTCCATGCCATTTTGCGAAATTTCGATTAACATTTTTTGTCCCCGATTTTGACGGATGAGCACGTGTTCGACGCGGAATAACGAGAGGAATCTAACAGTAAAATATTTCTGACCGAGACTTACTAGTTTCAAAAATCTGCCACAACAACTCTTAGTGTGTGGCCTGATTTCTGGTGGCCTTTCCTATGCAGTTTTTTTGGTCTATTTTAAAAACTAGACAATTATTTAGCACAATTCCTTTTTAGATCGCTGTTATATATCTAAAATAGCAATAAGTAAAAAGATTCCAAATTATAAATTTTCATATAAGCTAACCATGCCTAAAACATGGTTAGCTTATCAATTCAATCAGTGAAGAAAATTGCGTCAGCAATTTTCTTCACATGCCATGATTTAAAACAAAAATTTTCCCATGACAAATTTTGCCTTCAGCAAAATTTGTCAGTAGAAATAATTAATTTAAAAAATATAAAACAAAAGACAAATCGTACCTTCAGTACGATTTGTCGTGAACATTACAATATGTATGTACCAACGTACATACATATCACATAAAAAAAGCCTTCGCGATAAGAAATGCGCGCCGCGAGATTACATTGTATGTATACGCGCGCGGCAATTTTAATCGTCGTGACGGTGGCTGATGTTTATAAAAGCATCAAATGTCAAGCCACCGTCCAACGAAAAATATTCTGGACTTGTTTAATCAAGTCCAGAATAAATGAAAATTTTCTCAGGGTGAAAATGCAACTATGCATTTTCTACCCTGAACGAAGGCTCTTGATCGCGACAAAAGTGATCAAGAGCGGAGTTGGGTTTTTAATTTTGTTAACGGTGGTTCGGCAGTCGAATCATAGCAGTCGGTTTTAAAGGAAAAAACGAGTTGGTTTTTGGTAAATCTCTTGAAGAACGTCGCGGTCGAATTCGATAACAAGAAAGAATTAAATTTTAAAAGTTTGAAAAAAGAGTTAAATATTAAAGTTTGAAAAAAGAGTTAAATATTAAAGTTTGAAAAAAGAGTTGAATTTTAAAAGTTTGAAAAGTTTGGAGGAAGAATAGAAATCGGTCGGTGCGGTTCCGGTTGTGGTGAAGAAGAAGAAATAGAAATAAGAAAAATTTATAAACGAAAAAATGTACAACAAAGAAAAATAGAAATATGGAAAGTGTAGTGAAAGTAAAATAAATAAGGATTAACAGAAAAAGAAACGGAGTATTTTTGGACGCCCCTTGGAGACTACCCCACAAGCCAAGTAAGTGCATTTAAAGAGTTCCTGGGCAGGAAAAAATATAACAAAATTGGCGCAGCCGGTAGGATAGAGGAAGCCTACTTTGAAAAACAAACAAAGTATAAGCGCTCGAAAACCCTCTATCCTGCGAATCAAAAAGGAGTTGAAGACGGGATCGAATACTGGGCAAGACACCGTACCCTTCGCCTGAAGTTGAGTCTGGCTTCAGGAGTATTTCGACCTTGTCGGCTCCCAACGCTCGGGGTCGGACAGCTTTAACTGCCTCTGTTTGAAAAACACGCAGCCACCCCCTCATCAAAGCACAAAGTGCCAACGTGGGAAAATAGCGGGCTTCTTCCCAGCCCAGGATAAAGAAGTCCACATCCCAAAATTTTAAAATTTACACTTGAAGGAAGGAAGTTTGCAAACCATCCGCTATCTGCGATCCAGAGCTGAAAGGGACTTCGAAGTATGCAACGCGCTCCCCTTTCAGCTTTTATCCAGGGGAATTTAAGAAGGCCACGGGCCCCCCCGGCAGCAAAAGAACTTCAAGAAACCGAACCAACGATCCTGAATTGAGAGGGACCTCGAAGAAGGCAATAAGCCCCCCTCTCAATTTGAACCAAGGGAATTAAGACGGCAGAAGCCCCCCTAGCTGCAAATTTCACACACGGTGGTCCATGAGCGAGGAAAGCTCCCACCAGGAGACGCCGCAGGAAATCACACCATTTCAACCAACTCCTCAACAATCCTCCTCACCGGGCGACGCACAGGAAGATCCGTCCCGGTACGAAGGAGGCAACGCGGGAGCAACATCCGCAACAGAGGGTGCTAATCAAACACCCCCAACAAATTCAACAAAAAAAGGGGTAACACTCAGGAGTGGGACAATCCTTACAGGTCCCCAACAAGTAAGACCTTCTACTTTAAATTTAGAAAATTATTTAAAATATCTAGAGGGGAAAGTGCGAGACTCCTCCGAACTTTCTGTTATACAGTGCGATTCTATCGATAAACAGCTCAAAAAGTCCCGTGAACGGCGGCTTGAGCAAATCGCGCAATTCAAAGAAAGTACGGAAAAATTTAAAGAAAGCTTAAAGCAGTTTGGAGAACTCTCGCACTCTCTCGAAACAGAAATTACAAATAATAGTGTAGAATTAAGAGAAGGTGCCATTGAGGACAGTGTCAGTGATTCTACCGTGAGTGAAATTCTTTTAAATTGGCTGGGCGACTCCCTTCTGGAAACCAGCATAGAAGAAACTAGCTCAGCAAAGGTGCCAAACTTTAGCTTCAGAATCCCCAGTATAAACATGGCAGATTACGCTAAAATCGCCAAACTGACTGCCCAGCTCGTCCCCCTATTCTCGGGAGAGCAGCACCCAAAATTGAGCCTTGAGCTCCAAACGTTCCTAGGATGCTGCAGGCAGGTAATCCAGTGCATTTCGGTGGATGAACTAACAGCATTTTTGCAAATCTTCCCCACCAGACTTCGAGGCGAAGCTTACCAGCTTTTTGCCTCAAATATGCCCACTACTTTCAAAGAAGTAGAAGAACGGCTAAATCGCACATACCTGCCTAGAGAAACTTACCAGGAACTGGTAAATAAATTAATCACTACAAGGCAGTATCCTTTAGAGAATCTCACAGCCTTCACGGCACGAGTAAAACAAATGCTGGCACTCTGCAATGAAGCAGCAGAATCCAAATACGGAGCCACAGCAGCACCAGTTGTTAAAACGCAGTTGGAAGATTTCGCGAAAAACGCACTGAAAACAGGCGTAAATAACCCATATATGTGCCAATACCTTCTGACCATGACAGACGGCACGGTGGATGACCTCGTACAAAGAGCACTCGACATGGAACGTCTCCAGCAAAGTGCTCTATTCCTGCAACCTTCAGGGCAATTTCAGCCAAATGTGATGCAAAATCCGATACCCCATTCAACAAGTGCAACAACACCAAATAACGCACATTTTAACCAACTTAACTCATCCGCTAATCACAGCGTATTTACTCCCGGCATAATGCCATTCGCTCAAGTTCCTCAGACCCTGCCAAACCCAAGCAGTCACATACCAACGTCACAGTTCACACAGGCCGGCACAGCATATATTAAACAGGAACCAAGATCGCCAGATAAAAATTATAATGTAAAAAATAAAAATAATTATTTAAATAAAATTACTTGTAGTTTTTGTAATTTAAGAGGCCACACATACGCAGATTGCCTCAAACGTAAAAATACTCCGTACTGTGTGAACTGCAAAATATACAACCACGATATACGTGACTGCAGGAGGAACAACAACAATATTCAAAGATCAAGCAACAATGGTGGACCATCGAATCAACGCCCTAGAGAGCCGCAGAATCCCAATAACAATTCCCGAGTATATAATGTGCGAAAAAAGTGCGAATTTTGTGGTCGTTCCGGACATGCAGTAAATAGCTGCCAACAAAAACGTAAATGGGAAGCCCGGAGTCAGGGAAACGACGTACAGTCGACCCAAAACCCCCCGGCTCGACTATAAATCTCCCATCTAATAAAATAGGGTCTCCTCAGCAGCCCGATTCCAGTGTCGCTACAGTAATACTTCCTTTAGACATAGGCCTGAACGGCCAAACTAAACTAGTAGTAGACACAGGCGCTGAGGTTAGTATAATAAAGAAAAGGTCATTAAAAGACCTCAAAGAAATTAACCACAATGAGGCATGTACACTTCAGACCCCATTTGGTACGGGAAAGACGCTGGGAAATTGCCAGGGAAACTTCGTTTTCAAAAACAAAATTCCCTGCAAGTTTCAAGTCGTAAAGAACTTGCCTGGCCTTTCCGATGATGGACTTCTAGGAAATGATTTCCTAGCAAAAAACTGCAACGTTGAGGGTCCTAATAAGGCACTAAGGTTTCCTCGCACGGAAACTAATCCAGACGAATTTGCTTTGCCATTAGAGTTTGACACGGACAAGCTACATTCTGAAAAAGCAGTCGAAGTAAGAACACTTGCAGAAGAGGTAGAGTCTAAACAGGCTGAACTATCCACCTGCAGTGTCTTCAAGGCTTCTCAAACGAGAAAAGCTGGCTGCCAAGCTCCAAAAGGGCCCAAGGAATGTGAAAAAAGCTGTCTGGGCGAGCAAGAGACCGATGAAGGCAGGCAGCAATTGGTTACCTTTAAGGAACCAATCTGCATACCTGCGCGCTCTCAAATTGTGGCCCCAGTGCCGTTACAAACTCAAGAAGAAATGCTCTGTTTATCCCAAGAGATAAGCGATGGAGTCTTCTTGGCAAACAGTTTGCTGTCATCTGGAGAAGAATTAGTGCTGGTTAGTATTCTCAACGCTAACAGTCATCAAGTAGTCATACATAGCTTAAAGTTACGGCTATATCCAATAAACGACTACACCATAGTCCCATTAACGCACTTAAAAGATCACAAAAGAACACACATTCCACTACCAAATATGGAGGTAATATCAAACAACACAAGAGACGGAACCGAGTGTCTAAAGCCTGCCAAAAAGGTGCATATAGCTCTTCCGTCCAAAATCCCGAGGCATAAATCACTGTTAAACAAACAACGGCATACAAGAACGGTAGCGAGTCGCTAAAGCCTATACTAAAGGTGCATATTACTCCACCGTCTTCTAGCATAAAAAATCCTACATGGCCAAAAAATACTAGCATCGGCGCGCATGAGTATTCCACACAACCTAAGGCAAAGACCGCACAGGTGTATCAAACTCAGCCGTCAACAAAGCAGGAAGCAAGTACCCTGTTACATGCTAAATACAACAAAATAAAGCCTCATAAGGAATTAACTAAATTCAATCCAACTTCAGGACACAAATTTACAAGGAATAGGAAGTCAAACCAAGGTTCAGCCGACAAGACGGCGATATTACAACATATACGATATCTATACCCGGATAATGAGACTCCGGACATTCCAAAACAATACCCGCGTATTTCTAGGCTAGATCAAGAACTCAGCCTAGACCCTAATTTAACCGCGGAAGAAAAAATTTCGATATCAGAACTCTGCGAAGAGTATAACGATATCTTCTTCCTCAAAGGTGACAAACTCACCTATACAAATGCGATAACGCATAATATACCATTGGTGCAAGATCAAGCACCAATCAATCAAAAAATGTACCGCTTACCTGAAACACAGCTGAAAGTTATTAACGAGCAGCTAAAAGAAATGCTAGACAGCGGGATAGTCCAGTCTAGTAAAAGCCCTTGGAATTCACCTCTACTAGTTGTCCCCAAGAAAGCGGGACCTGACGGTGAAAAAAGGTGGCGCGTCGTTGTCGATTTTCGTAAATTAAACGAAAAGACAATTGGAGACGCATTCCCGCTACCCCGAATCGAGGATATTCTCGACCAGCTAGGTCACGCAAGGTATTTCACCACACTCGATTTGGCCAACGGCTATCACCAAGTTCTTGTCGACAAAAAAGATCGACATAAAACTGCTTTCAGCACAAGTTATGGGCACTACGAGTTCAAGCGTATGCCATTCGGGCTCAAAGGAGCCCCCGCCACATTTCAACGCCTAATGAATTTCGTCTTAACAGGCCTACAAGGCCTCGAATGTTTTGTCTACCTAGATGACATTGTCATCTATGGAAAAAATTTAAATGACCACAACGAAAAGTTGAGGAAAGTCTTCAATAAGTTGAGAGAGAACAACTTGAAACTGCAGCCAGAGAAGTGCCAGTTTCTACGAAGAGAAGTTGTTTACCTAGGACATAAATGTTCTAGCGAAGGAGCCCTACCAGACCCAAGTAAGACGGCTTGCGTCCAAACATTTCCTGTTCCAAAAACAGTAAGGCAAGTTCAGTCATTTTTAGGACTTGCCAATTACTACAGGAAATTCATTCCAGACTTCTCCAAAATTGTACGCCCAATTACGAATTTACTCCGAAAGGATGTAAAATTCACTTGGACAGAGAAATGCCAAGAAGCATTTCAGAGCATAAAAAGTGCTTTAATTTCTCCACCACTTTTAATTTACCCTGATTTTACAAAATCATTTAATCTTACTACTGACGCAAGTAACGAGGCTCTAGGAGCTGTTCTTTCTCAAGGAGAAGTCGGAAAGGACCAGCCCATTGCCTATGCAAGCCGCACATTAAACAAAGCCGAAAGAAATTACTCTACTATAGAGAAAGAGTTATTGGCTATTGTTTGGGCTACCAAGAATTTCAGGTGCTATCTTCAAGGCCGGAAATTCACGGTCTACACTGACCATAAACCTCTCAAAGGTGTCTTCAATGTGAAAGACCCTACTTCCCGTTTGGTGAGATTTCACCACAAATTATCTGAATTCGATTACAACATCGAATATAAACCAGGGAAGTACAACACTAATGCAGATGCACTAAGTCGCATCCCTCAAGCATCAAAGGAAGACAGTTTAGGCAATACCTTAACGGTAGAAGCCCTAGTCCACCACACGATGGACTCAGATGTGGAGGAAGACAACCCCACAAATAACAAAAAGAAAAAGAAATCCGCTCATTGTTTCGTCGTGACTCGAGCTCAGAAGCAGAAGGCTCAAGAGACAATAAATAGCTCCAGTGTGGAGACAGAAGAGCACACGAAAGCGGACCAAAACGAAATTCAACACACGGAGGCGGAAAAACTAAACCCAGCATCGCTTGAGCAAAAAGTAAGTACTGGCAAGACACCCGAAGTTATCACGAACCCTACGGAAATCCGAACAATCTTAAAAGATTATCACGATTCTCCATTTGGTGGCCATCAAGGTGTCATAAAAACTTACAAACGTATAAGACGCAAGTATTGGTGGAGACACATGCTTAGCGACATCAAGAAATACATAAAAAAATGCCGAAAGTGCCAGACGATGAAAGCTTCTCCACAATATAAAATGCCAATGGTTATCACGGACATCGCAGAACAACCGTTCGACAAAGTCTACCTCGATATTGTAGGTCCATTAGAAGAGACCACGTCAGGTAACAAATATATCTTGACCTTCCAAGATAATCTAACAAAATTTGTCGACTGGTATGCAATACCTAATGCCGAAGCAATCACAGTAGCGCAAGTTTTCTTTGATGAAATCGTTACGCGCTATCGCATACCCAAAAGAATACTCACCGATCAGGGAACAAATTTCCTGAGTGAATTATTCAAAAGAGTATGTAAGCTTCTAAAGGTAAAGAAGTTACAGACTTCAGCATACCACCCACAGTCTAATGGAGCACTGGAGCGTGCTCATAGACCCCTAATAGAATACCTGCGAACAATCGTAGATGAAAATCCCAAAACATGGGACCAATACCTACGAACCGCTGCATTCGTGTATAACAATAGTATACACGAGGGTACTAAACTTACCCCAATGGACTGCCTATACGGCTTCACAGCGGATGTCCCATCAAATTTAAAACGGGATCCCGAACCCGTTTACAATCATGAGAGCTATTATCATATACTGAAGTATAAGCTCCAAAAATCATATGCCACGGCAAGAAAGAACTTATTGGCAAGTAAACAGCGCTCAAAGGGGTACTACGACAAGACAGTACGGCCCCTAACTTTCCATGTAGGAGACAAGGTCCTCATCAAGAATGAAAGCAGAAAACATAAGCTTTCTCAAATCTGGGTAGGACCTTATCAGGTAATCGCAATACCAAGTGATGTGAATACTACCATCAAAATTGGTAAACGTATCGTAACGGTACATAATAATCGTTTAAAACCATATTTCGAGTAAGATCATGTTGAACAAAAATGAACCAGGTTGAATTGAAATTCCTACTACAGTGTCCATTAATGCTCATTTCAATACCTCCCCATAAACATTTGCGGTGGAGTCACTCCACGGCTCAGTTTAAAACGGCACAATGTACGTATAAGTATGCTTAAAGGATTGTTTTCTTCTTCTGAATTGTCCACAGAAATGGCGCTAAAATTCATCGTAGTTGTCCTCCTCATCCAGTACACAACTGGAGCAATCGCTGACAAACCTTATGTAATAACCCAGCTAAATGGCTCGGGTATATTTTTCGAGGACCTAGGAAATCTCATGGTATATCATGACACCTGGAATGTCCTCACCGAAATAGATTTGGATGAATTAGATGCCCAGATAAAGCTAGCAGAATATGCAGAGCACTTAGTGCATAAACTCTGCATAAATATAACAAACCCAGAAGACCTGTGTAACGTGCAGCAACTACATATACACGCTATAATAGACAGCGTACGAAAGCGCACGGAAACTATAAGGGAACTAGTACCAGGAAAACGCAAGGTCAGATCGCTATTTGATGGAATAGGCAAAGCCATGCACTATTTGTTTGGCACTATGGACAGCAATAACGAAAAAGAAATTTACAGCAGGTTAGAAGAACTTGAATCGAATACACAAGCCCTAGCCGAGCTAGAGAAACAACAAATCAGTGTGGTTAAAACAACCTTGGAAAAGATTCAAAAACCGCTGGCCATGTTAATAGACAGGCAACAAAAAATAGCACACCAGATAAACGATCTCCACCATGTGGCCGATGATTTAACTAAAAGGCAGCTAAGACAAGAGATTATATCAAGCTTATTGCTCCAGATCATCGAAGTTGAATATCGACAACAAGCCCTTCTGGATATAATAATGGCTAGTAGGACCAATCATATTCATCCACTCCTAATGTCTCCCAAAAATCTACTGGAGGTATATCGCAAAACAACTTCGTATTGTCCTAACGATCAGAATTGTTTAGCCATCCACTACCAAACGGCAGGGGCCCAATCACTCCTTATGCAAAATAAATTGGTGGTGAGAATCACTCTCCCAATTTTTAATCTGCCAAAAATGAGGCTACAACAGATTCAATGCTATCCTGTACCCATGTCAGCAAATTATTCATTAATTCCAAACCCTGGTTATTCATACATAGCCAATAGCGCGAAAACCCAGGAATTTCTCTTATTAAGAGGCGAGGACATGAAAAACTTTAAGAAAATAACAAGTAATTTGGAAGAAAACACGTATGTAGGCCGACTAAATACGCCCATAATAAAGGCAGCAACATCAAATGAATGTGCCATTAAGTTGTTATATAATCCTTTAAATGAAGTGCCCAAATGCCGGACCAGAGTTCAATCTCCCCAAAAGGACATGTTGATCAAACTAAACAAGCCAAATACGTGGCTATTTTCATTTATCACCTCAACGGTGCTGCACATCACATGTCCAGATCACTTTCTGATATCGAAACTGGAAGGACAAGGGATATTAGAGATAACGCAACCATGTCAAGTGCAAATAAGTGACAAGGTGCTCAAATACGAAGGTCAAAGTAAACGCCCGCTGAATATAATTCAACCCAAACAATTTCCACAATTCAATCATTCCTTATTGAATTTGAGTCTGGTCGACATTTTACCAGAACCTCAAAACCAAACGCAAGTTTCAATGGAAATTTTAACGGGGGAAGATATCCACAAATCAGTCTATAAAGGCACACATTCATTGGAAGAGATCCAAAACAAAATCAGCAAATATCAAGAAAAGGTATCGAGAAAAAACTCCCATATCCTGTCCACAACCTCTCTATCATTTACGAGCCTACTAGTTCTGGCCATAATGATCGTTGTGGCAGTAAAATATCTTAACCCTGTTGTCATCAAGATGAGACAACAGAGGAAACAACCACAAGGTAACCCCGAAATTTCACCAGAGGGAATTCCTTTAGAGGAGCGAATTAATGCTCCAAAACCCAGTTTAAGGCGAGCCAGAAGCCTCCCGAAACCAAAGTCAGTCCAAATCGTTTAAAAATGGAACACGGACACTGTCAATATGGACAACCAATCAACCTAATTAAGGACATTAAGTAATTAAGTAATTATAAACAGGAAGTTTATAAGCTAATATAAAAATAAATAAAACATTTAAAGAGATCTAAACTATAGAATGAAAGAAAAATGCCCTAGAATAAAAATTAATAAAAAATTAGGTACATACAAAAACGCATTAGAATTTAGAATAAACTTAAAAGACTGTAAGTCATTAAAAACAAAAAGAACAACATAAAATGTATCAAAATACTATATATTAGTAATATATAAATAAAATAAACAAAATAGGAGAGATAAATATATATAAAAATAAATAGGGCGGCCAAAAAATTAAAATACATTAGACGTAATTATGGATAAAACAAATAAACTAAAGCTAGAAATAAAAATAAAGCTAGAAATATAAATAAATTAAAATAGAATGCCCTAGAATTAAATATAATATTTAAAACTAGAAAAGATAAAAATAACAAAAAACTATAGATAAGATTGAATTTGAAATAATAAAAGCCAAAGAAAAAGGGATTTACCAGGCTACAAATAACAAAATAAAAAGGTTATCAAAATTTAGAAAATAAGAAGTAAGAGAACCCTAACAAAAAAAAATGTGTCTCTTAGGATAATAAGAGAAAAATTTTGATACTACATATAGAAAAGAACCGCGCCGACCGAACCAATCAAGCCAAGCCTATCACACAAAAAAAAGGGGAAAAACCACCAATAATAAGGCAAAGTATTAGAAACCACCCTTGTCTGTTTCTGGTCTTCCCTTAGTCCTCCTGTAAGAGTACACAAAAAATTGGGGAGTAAGTAATTTTCTTTATTTTTTTTGTTTGTTTTGATTGAAAAAGAAGGAAGATAGGAAAGTTACAAAAAAGTTACGTTAAAATTCAAAATCAAATGCAAAAGAAAAAAAAAGAAAAATTAGATGTTGTCCCGGCTACATTCCCGGTCCCAGTCATCTTCGGAAACATCTTCGAATTCGCAGAGGGGAGGGGTGGCCATCAGCGGCTGGATGATGGAGGTGAGCACAGGATCAAAAACGGGGTGGCAGCATGCGCATAATCCATGCCGCCCCATGATGTTAAGGGCACCTCCTATCAAAAAAAAAAAGAGATAGGGAGAGATAAAAATATAACAAATCACAAATGCTCTTAGATCAAGTACTCACCTTTGACAATCCACGCCTGCCCCTGGTGCGGGTATAAAGGTAAATCCACTTTATAGGTGTGCCCGGCCACGGCATCCTCACCCCACATGGTGAAAGGGCGCTCCCCGCGTCTTAGCAAGACCAACCGGATTGGGCCCCGCCACCCCGGAATCACGTGCAGCACGTAAATTGAGGAAGCCACAGAGGTAAGACCCGGTGGTGAGTGTTGCGGAATGTTGTTCAACCTCATCGTGAACAGCATAGTGGCGAAATTGAAAAATATTCTGGACTAAAACGGAAATTCGACCACTAGCAGCTAGCAGATACAAGTACTAAAACTGAAGTGATCCCTGACCAACAAATCTTCTACCCAAGCCCTCACGATTATCGAAGCAACAAAGTAACAAAAGTAATCTGATACCTTGATAAGGAATTCAGACCCAATTTGTGCCAACAACAACTTCCCCTGAGAATTATTCCTCTTCAAAGAATAATTCTCTTTTTCTCAGGGGGAAGGGTTGTTATATATCTAAAATAGCAATAAGTAAAAAGATTCCAAATTATAAATTTTCATATAAGCTAACCATGCCTAAAACATGGTTAGCTTATCAATTCAATCAGTGAAGAAAATTGCGTCAGCAATTTTCTTCACATGCCATGATTTAAAACAAAAATTTTCCCATGACAAATTTTGCCTTCAGCAAAATTTGTCAGTAGAAATAATTAATTTAAAAAATATAAAACAAAAGACAAATCGTACCTTCAGTACGATTTGTCGTGAACATTACAATATGTATGTACGAACGTACATACATATCACATAAAAAAAGCCTTCGCGATAAGAAATGCGCGCCGCGAGATTACATTGTATGTATACGCGCGCGGCAATTTTAATCGTCGTGACGGTGGCTGATGTTTATAAAAGCATCAAATGTCAAGCCACCGTCCAACGAAAAATATTCTGGACTTGTTTAATCAAGTCCAGAATAAATGAAAATTTTCTCAGGGTGAAAATGCAACTATGCATTTTCTACCCTGAACGAAGGCTCTTGATCGCGACAAAAGTGATCAAGAGCGGAGTTGGGTTTTTAATTTTGTTAACGGCGGTTCGGCAGTCGAATCATAGCAGTCGGTTTTAAAGGAAAAAACGAGTTGGTTTTTGGTAAATCTCTTGAAGAACGTCGCGGTCGAATTCGATAACAAGAAAGAATTAAATTTTAAAAGTTTGAAAAAAGAGTTAAATATTAAAGTTTGAAAAAAGAGTTAAATATTAAAGTTTGAAAAAAGGGTTGAATTTTAAAAGTTTGAAAAGTTTGGAGGAAGAATAGAAATCGGTCGGTGCGGTTCCGGTTGTGGTGAAGAAGAAGAAATTGAAATAAGAAAAATTTATAAACGAAAAAATGTACAACAAAGAAAAATAGAAATATGGAAAGTGTAGTGAAAGTAAAATAAATAAGGATTAACAGAAAAAGAAACGGAGTATTTTTGGACGCCCCTTGGAGACTACCCCACAAGCCAAGTAAGTGCATTTAAAGAGTTCCTGGGCAGGAAAAAATATAACATCGCTTTTCATTCCTTTCCTCGTTAAAATAAGCCCTCAATCGTCAAGATCGGTGACAAGGTATTTTTTTAATGAAAAAAGTGCAAAGCCTCTAGTTCTAGGCCATGCCATTTTGCGAAATTTCGATTAACATTTTTTGTCCCCGATTTTGACGAATGAGCACTCGTTGGACGCGGAATAATGAGAGGAATCTTACAGTAAAATATTTCTGACCGAGACTTACTAGTTTCAAAAATATGCCACAACAACTCTTAGTGTGTGGCCTGATTTCTGGTGGCCTTTCCTATGCAGTTTTTTTGGTCTATTTTAAAAACTAGACAATTATTTAGCAAAATTCCTTTTTAGATCGCTTTTCATTCCTTTCCTCGTTAAACTAAGCCCTCAATCGTCAAGATCGGTGACAAGGTATTTCTTGAATGAAAAAAGTGCAAAGCCTATAGTCCATGGAATTTTTCGAAATTTCGATTAAAATTTTCTGTCCCCGATTTTGACGAATGAGCGCTCGTTGGACGAGGAATAATTAGAGGATTCTAACAGTAAAATATTTCTGACCGAGACTTGCTAGTTTCAAAAATATGCCACAAAAAGCCTTAGTGTGTGACCTGATTTCTGGTGGCCTTTCCTATGCAGTTTTTTGGTCTATTTTAAAAACTTGACAATTATTTAGCAAAATTCCTTTTTAGATCGCTTTGTATTCCCTTCCTCGTTAAAATAAGCCCTCAATCGTCAAGATCGGTGACAAGGTATTTTTTGAATGAAAAAAGTGCATAGCCTATAGTCCATGCCATTTTGCGAAATTTCGATTAACATTTTTTGTCCCCGATTTTGACGAATGAGCACTCGTTGGACGCGGAATAATGAGAGGAATCTTACAGTAAAATATTTCTGACCGAGACTTACTAGTTTCAAAAATATGCCACAACAACTCTTATTGTGTGGCCTGATTTCTGGTGGCCTTTCCTAATGCAGTTTTTTTGGTCTATTTTAAAAACTAGACACTTATTTAGCAAAATTCCTTTTTAGATAGATTTCATTCCTTTCCTCGTTAAAATAAGCCCTCAATCCTCAAGATCGGTGACAAGGTATTTTTTGAATGAAAAAAGTGCATAGCCAATAGTCCATGACATTTTGCGAAATTTCGATTAACATTTATTGTCCCAGATTTTGACGAATGAGCACTTGTTCGACGCGGAATAATAAGAGGAATCTAACAGTAAAATATTTTTGACCGAGACTTGCTAGTTTCAAAAAGATGCCACAAAAAGCCTTAGTGTGTGACCTGATTTCTGGTGGCCTTTCCTATGCAGTTTCTTTGGTCTATTTTAAAAACTAGACAATTATTTAGCAAAATTCCTTTTTAGATCGCTTTTCTTTCCTTTCCTCGTTAAAATAAGCCCTCAATCGTCAAGATCGGTGACAAGGTATTTTTTCAATGAAAAAAGTGCATAGCCTATAGTCCATGCCATTTTGCGAAATTTCGATTAACATTTTTTGTCCCAGATTTTGACGAATGAGCACTTGTTCGACACGGAATAATAAGAGGAATCTAACAGGAAAATATTTTTGACCGAGACTTGCTAGTTTCAAAAATATGACACAAAAACTCTTAGTGTGCGACCTGATTTCTGGTGGCCTTTCCTATGCAGTTTTTTTGGTCTATTTTAAAAACTAGACATTTATTTAGCAAGATTCCTTTTTAGATCGCTTTGTATTTCTTTCCTCGTTAAAATAAGCCCTCAATCGTCAAGATCGATGACAGGGTATAGCAAAATTAATTTTTAGATCGCTTTGCATTCCTTTCCTTGTTAAAATAAGCCCTCAATCGTCAAGATCGGTGACAACATATTTTTTGAATGAAAAAGTGCAAAGCCTATAGTGCATGCAATTTTGCGAAATTCCGATTAAAATTTTCTGTCCCCGATTTTGACGAATGAGCGCTCGTTGGACGAGGAATAATTAGAGGAATCTAACAGTAAAATATTTCTGACCGAGACTTGCTAGTTTCAAAAATATGCCACAAAAAGCCTTAGTATGTGACCTGATTTCTGGTGGCCTTTCCTATGCAGTTTTTTGGTTTATTTTAAAAACTTGACAATTATTTAGCAAAATTCCTTTTTAGATCGCTTTGTATTCCCTTCCTCGTTAAAATAAGCCCTCAATCGTCAAGATCGGTGACAAGGTATTTTTTGAATGAAAAAAGTTCATAGCCTATAGTCCATGCCATTTTGCGAAATTTCGATTAACATTTTTTGTCCAAGATTTTGACGAATGAGCACTCGTTGGACGCGGAATAATGAGAGGAATCTTACAGTAAAATATTTCTGACCGAGACTTACTAGTTTCAAAAATATGCCACAACAACTCTTAGTGTGTGGCCTGATTTCTGGTGGCCTTTCCTAATGCAGTTTTTTTGGTCTATTTTAAAAACTAGACACTTATTTAGCAAAATTCCTTTTTAGATCGATTTCATTCCTTTCCTCGTTAAAATAAGCCCTCAATCCTCCAGATCGGTGACAAGGTATTTCTTGAATGAAAAAAGTGCAAAGCCTATAGTCCATGCCATTTTGCGAAATTTCGATTAACATTTTCTGTCCCCGATTTTGACGAATGAGCGCTCGTTGGACGAGGAATAATTAGAGGAATCTAACAGTAAAATATTTCTGACCGAGACTTGCTAGTTTCAAAAATATGCCACAAAAAGCCTTATTGTGTGACCTGATTTCTGGTGGCCTTTCCTATGCAGTTTTTTTGGTCTATTTTAAAAACTAGACAATTATTTAGCACAATTCCTTTTTAGATCGCTTTTCATTCCGTTCCTCGTTAAAATCAGCCCTCAATCGTCAAGATCGGTGACAAGGTATTTTTTGAATGAAAAAAGTGCAAAGCCTATAGTCCATGCCATTTTGCGAAATTTCGATTAACATTTTTTGTCCCCGATTTTGACGAATGAGCACTCGTTGGACGCGGAATAATAAGAGGAATCTAACAGTAAAATATTTTTGACCAAGATTTGCTAGTTTCAAAAAGATGCCACCAAAAGCCTTAGTGTGTGACCTGATTTCTGGTGGCCTTTCCTATGCAGTTTTTTTGGTCTATTTTAAAAACTAGACAATTATTTAGCACAATTCCTTTTTAGATGGCTTTTCATTCCTTTCCTCGTTAAAATAAGCCCTCAATCGTCAAGATCGGTGACAAGGTATTTTTTGAATGAAAAAAGTGCAAAGCCTATAGTCCATGCCATTTTGCGAAATTTCGATTAACATTTGCTGTCCCCGATTTTGACAAATGAGCGCTCGTTGGACGAGGAATAATTAGAGGAATCTAACAATAAAATATTTCTGACCGAGACTTGCTAGTTTCAAAAATATGCCACAAAAAGCCTTAGTGTGTGACCTGATTTCTGGTGGCCTTTCCTATGCAGTTTTTTTGGTCTATTTTAAAAACTTGACAATTATTTAGCAAAATTCCTTTTTAGATCGATTTGTATTCCCTTCCTCGTTAAAATAAGCCCTCAATCGTCAAGATCGGTGACAAGGTATTTTTTGAATGAAAAAAGTGCAAAGCCTATAGTCCATGCCATTTTGCGAAATTTCGATTAACATTTTTTGTCCCCGATTTTGACGAATGAGCACTCGTTGGACGCGGAATAATAAGAGGAATCTAACAGTAAAATATTTTTGACCAAGATTTGCTAGTTTCAAAAAGATGCCACCAAAAGCCTTAGTGTGTGACCTGATTTCTGGTGGCCTTTCCTATGCAGTTTTTTTGGTCTATTTTAAAAACTAGACAATTATTTAGCACAATTCCTTTTTAGATGGCTTTTCATTCCTTTCCTCGTTAAAATAAGCCCTCAATCGTCAAGATCGGTGACAAGATATTTTTTGAATGAAAAAAGTGCAAAGCCTATAGTCCATGCCATTTTGCGAAATTTCGATTAACATTTTCTGTCCCCGATTTTGACAAATGAGCGCTCGTTGGACGAGGAATAATTAGAGGAATCTAACAGTAAAATATTTCTGACCGAGACTTGCTAGTTTCAAAAATATGCCACAAAAAGCCTTAGTGTGTGACCTGATTTCTGGTGGCCTTTCCTATGCAGTTTTTTTGGTCTATTTTAAAAACTTGACAATTATTTAGCAAAATTCCTTTTTAGATCGCTTTGTATTCCCTTCCTCGTTAAAATAAGCCCTCAATCGTCAAGATCGGTGACAAGGTATTTTTTGAATGAAAAAAGTGCATAGCCTATAGTCCATGCCATTTTGCGAAATTTCGATTAACATTTTTTGTCCCAGATTTTGACGAATGAGCACTTGTTCGACGCGGAATAATAAGAGGAATGTAACAGGAAAATATTTTTGACCGAGACTTGCTAGTTTCAAAAATATGACACAAAAACTCTTAGTGTGCGACCTGATTTCTGGTGGCCTTTCCTATGCAGTTTTTTTGGTCTATTTTAAAAACTAGACATTTACGTAGCAAGATTCCTTTTTATATCGCTTTGTATTCCTTTCCTCGTTAAAATAAGCCCTCAATCGTCAAGATCGGTGACAAGGTATTTTTTGAATGAAAAAAGTGCATAGCCAATAGTCCATGACATTTTGCGAAATTTCGATTAACATTTATTGTCCCCGATTTTGACGAATGAGCACGCGTTCGACGCGGAATAATAAAAGGAATCAAACAGTAAAATATTTTTGACCGAGACTTGCTAGTTTCAAATATATGCCACAAAAACTCTTAGTGTGCGACCTGATTTCTGGTGGCCTTTCCTATGCAGTTTTTTTGGTCTATTTTAAAAACTAGACATTTATTTAGCAAGATTCCTTTTTAGATCGCTTTGTATTTCTTTCCTCGTTAAAATAAGCCCTCAATCGTCAAGATCGATGACAGGGTATAGCAAAATTAATTTTTAGATCGCTTTGCATTCCTTTCCTCGTTAAAATAAGCCCTCAATCGTCAAGATCGGTGACAAGGTATTTTTTGAATGAAAAAAGTGCATAGCCAATAGTCCATGATATTTTGCGAAATTTCGATTAACATTTATTGTCCCAGATTTTGACGAATGAGCACTTGTTCGACGCGGAATAATAAGAGGAATCTAACAGTAAAATATTTTTGACCGAGACTTGCTAGTTTCAAAAAGATGCCACAAAAAGCCTTAGTGTGTGACCTGATTTCTGGTGGCCTTTCCTATGCAGTTTCTTTGGTCTATTTTAAAAACTAGACAATTATTTAGCAAAATTCCTTTTTAGATCGCTTTTCTTTCCTTTCCTTGTTAAAATAAGCCCTCAATGGTCAAGATCGGTGACAAGGTATTTTTTCAATGAAAAAAGTGCATAGCCTATAGTCCATGCCATTTTGCGAAATTTCGATTAACATTTTTTGTCCCAGATTTTGACGAATGAGCACTTGTTCGACACGGAATAATAAGAGGAATCTAACAGGAAAATATTTTTGACCGAGACTTGCTAGTTTCAAAAATATGACACAAAAACTCTTAGTGTGCGACCTGATTTCTGGTGGCCTTTCCTATGCAGTTTTTTTGGTCTATTTTAAAAACTAGACATTTATTTAGCAAGATTCCTTTTTAGATCGCTTTGTATTTCTTTCCTCGTTAAAATAAGCCCTCAATCGTCAAGATCGATGACAGGGTATAGCAAAATTAATTTTTAGATCGCTTTGCATTCCTTTCCTCGTTAAAATAAGGCCTCAATCGTCAAGATCGGTGACAAGGTATTTTTTGAATGAAAAAAGTGCATAGCCAATAGTCCATGACATTTTGCGAAATTTCGATTAACATTTATTGTCCCCGATTTTGTCGAATGAGCACGCGTTCGACGCGGAATAATAAGAGGAATCGAACAGTAAAATATTTTTGACCGAGACGTGCTAGTTTCAAAAATATGCCACAATAACTCTTAGTGTGCGACCTGATTTCTGGTGGCCTTTCCTATGCAGTTTTTTTGGTCTATTTTAAAAACTAGACATTTATTTAGCAAGATTCCTTTTTAGATCGCTTTGTATTTCTTTCCTCGTTAAAATAAGCCCTCAATCGTCAAGATCGATGACAGGGTATAGCAAAATTAATTTTTAGATCGCTTTGCATTCCTTTCCTCGTTAAAATAAGCCCTCAATCGTCAAGATCGGTGACAACATATTTTTTGAATGAAAAAGTGCAAAGCCTATAGTGCATGCCATTTTGCGTAATTTCGGTTAACATTTTTTGTCCCCGATTTTGACGAATGAGCACTCTTTGGACGCGGAATAATGAGAGGAATCTTACAGTAAAATATTTCTGACCGAGACTTACTAGTTTCAAAAATATGCCACAACAACTCTTAGTGTGTGGCCTGATTTCTGGTGGCCTTTCCTATGCAGTTTTTTTGGTCTATTTTAAAAACTAGACAATTATTTAGCACAATTCCTGTT
This sequence comes from Dioctria rufipes, assembly GCA_963924295.1. Lineage (NCBI taxonomy): Eukaryota > Metazoa > Arthropoda > Insecta > Diptera > Asilidae > Dioctria > Dioctria rufipes. Next base: position 19,337 of record CAWUPM010000191.1, on the reverse strand, counting down.
TAGATCGCTTTTCATTCCTTTCCTCGTTAAAATAAGCCCTCAATCTTCAAGATCGGTGACAAGGTATTTTTTTAATGAAAAAAAGTGCAAAGCCTCTAGTTCTAGTCCATGCCATTTTGCGAAATTTCGATTAACATTTTTTGTCCCCGATTTTGTCGAATGAGCACTCGTTGGACGCGGAATAATGAGAGAAATCTTACAGTAAAATATTTCTGACCGAGACTTACTAGTTTCAAAAATATGCCACAACAACTCTTAGTGTGTGGCCTGATTTCTGGTGGCCTTTCCTAATGCAGTTTTTTTGGTCTATTTTAAAAACTAGACACTTATTTAGCAAAATTCCTTTTTAGATCGATTTCATTCCTTTCCTCGTTAAAATAAGCCCTCAATCCTCCAGATCGGTGACAAGGTATTTCTTGAATGAAAAAAGTGCAAAGCCTATAGTCCATGCCATTTTGCGAAATTTCGATTAACATTTTCTGTCCCCGATTTTGACGAATGAGCGCTCGTTGGACGAGGAATAATTAGAGGAATCTAACAGTAAAATATTTCTGACCGAGACTTGCTAGTTTCAGAAATATGCCACAAAAAGCCTTAGTGTGTGACCTGATTTCTGGTGGCCTTTCCCATGCAGTTTTTTTGGTCTATTTTAAAAACTAGACAATTATTTAGCAAAATTCCTTTTTAGATCGCTTTTCTTTCCTTTCCTCGTTAAAATAAGCCCTCAATCGTCAAGATCGGTGACAAGGTATTTTTTCAATGAAAAAAGTGCATAGCCTATAGTCCATGCCATTTTGCGAAATTTCGATTAACATTTTTTGTCCCAGATTTTGACGAATGAGCACTTGTTCGACACGGAATAATAAGAGGAATCTAACAGGAAAATATTTTTGACCGAGACTTGCTAGTTTCAAAAATATGACACAAAAACTCTTAGTGTGCGACCTGATTTCTGGTGGCCTTTCCTATGCAGTTTTTTTGGTCTATTTTAAAAACTAGACATTTATTTAGCAAGATTCCTTTTTAGATCGCTTTGTATTTCTTTCCTCGTTAAAATAAGCCCTCAATCGTCAAGATCGATGACAGGGTATAGCAAAATTAATTTTTAGATCGCTTTGCATTCCTTTCCTCGTTAAAATAAGCCCTCAATCGTCAAGATCGGTGACAAGGTATTTTTTGAATGAAAAAAGTGCATAGCCAATAGTCCATGACATTTTGCGAAATTTCGATTAACATTTATTGTCCCAGATTTTGACGAATGAGCACTTGTTCGACGCGGAATAATAAGAGGAATCTAACAGTAAAATATTTTTGACCGAGACTTGCTAGTTTCAAAAAGATGCCACAAAAAGCCTTAGTGTGTGACCTGATTTCTGGTGGCCTTTCCTATGCAGTTTCTTTGGTCTATTTTAAAAACTAGACAATTATTTAGCAAAATTCCTTTTTAGATCGCTTTTCTTTCCTTTCCTCGTTAAAATAAGCCCTCAATGGTCAAGATCGGTGACAAGGTATTTTTTCAATGAAAAAAGTGCATAGCCTATAGTCCATGCCATTTTGCGAAATTTCGATTAACATTTTTTGTCCCAGATTTTGACGAATGAGCACTTGTTCGACACGGAATAATAAGAGGAATCTAACAGGAAAATATTTTTGACCGAGACTTGCTAGTTTCAAAAATATGACACAAAAACTCTTAGTGTGCGACCTGATTTCTGGTGGCCTTTCCTATGCAGTTTTTTTGGTCTATTTTAAAAACTAGACATTTATTTAGCAAGATTCCTTTTTAGATCGCTTTGTATTTCTTTCCTCGTTAAAATAAGCCCTCAATCGTCAAGATCGATGACAGGGTATAGCAAAATTAATTTTTAGATCGCTTTGCATTCCTTTCCTTGTTAAAATAAGCCCTCAATCGTCAAGATCGGTGACAACATATTTTTTGAATGAAAAAGTGCAAAGCCTATAGTGCATGCAATTTTGCGAAATTTCGATTAAAATTTTCTGTCCCCGATTTTGACGAATGATCGCTCGTTGGACGAGGAATAATTAGAGGAATCTAACAGTAAAATATTTCTGACCGAGACTTGCTAGTTTCAAAAATATGCCACAAAAAGCCTTAGTATGTGACCTGATTTCTGGTGGCCTTTCCTATGCAGTTTTTTGGTTTATTTTAAAAACTTGACAATTATTTAGCAAAATTCCTTTTTAGATCGCTTTGTATTCCCTTCCTCGTTAAAATAAGCCCTCAATCGTCAAGATCGGTGACAAGGTATTTTTTGAATGAAAAAAGTGCATAGCCTATAGTCCATGCCATTTTGCGAAATTTCGATTAACATTTTTTGTCCCCGATTTTGACGAATGAGCACTCGTTGGACGCGGAATAATGAGAGGAATCTTACAGTAAAATATTTCTGACCGAGACTTACTAGTTTCAAAAATATGCCACAACAACTCTTAGTGTGTGGCCTGATTTCTGGTGGCCTTTCCTAATGCAGTTTTTTTGGTCTATTTTAAAAACTAGACACTTATTTAGCAAAATTCCTTTTTAGATCGATTTCATTCCTTTCCTCGTTAAAATAAGCCCTCAATCCTCCAGATCGGTGACAAGGTATTTCTTGAATGAAAAAAGTGCAAAGCCTATAGTCCATGCCATTTTGCGAAATTTCGATTAACATTTTCTGTCCCCGATTTTGACGAATGAGCGCTCGTTGGACGAGGAATAATTAGAGGAATCTAACAGTAAAATATTTCTGACCGAGACTTACTAGTTTCAAAAATATGCCACAACAACTCTTAGTGTGTGGCCTGATTTCTGGTGGCCTTTCCTAATGCAGTTTTTTTGGTCTATTTTAAAAACTAGACACTTATTTAGCAAAATTCCTTTTTAGATCGATTTCATTCCTTTCCTCGTTAAAATAAGCCCTCAATCCTCCAGATCGGTGACAAGGTATTTCTTGAATGAATAAAGTGCATAGCCAATAGTCCATGACATTTTGCGAAATTTCGATTAACATTTATTGTCCCAGATTTTGACGAATGAGCACTTGTTCGACGCGGAATAATAAGAGGAATCTAACAGTAAAATATTTTTGACCGAGACTTGCTAGTTTCAAAAAGATGCCACAAAAAGCCTTAGTGTGTGACCTGATTTCTGGTGGCCTTTCCTATGCAGTTTCTTTGGTCTATTTAAAAACTAGACAATTATTTAGCAAAATTCCTTTTTAGATCGCTTTTCTTTCCTTTCCTCGTTAAAATAAGCCCTCAATCGTCAAGATCGGTGACAAGGTATTTTTTCAATGAAAAAAGTGCATAGCCTATAGTCCATGCCATTTTGCGAAATTTCGATTAACATTTTTTGTCCCAGATTTTGACGAATGAGCACTTGTTCGACACGGAATAATAAGAGGAATCTAACAGGAAAATATTTTTGACCGAGACTTGCTAGTTTCAAAAATATGACACAAAAACTCTTAGTGTGCGACCTGATTTCTGGTGGCCTTTCCTATGCAGTTTTTTTGGTCTATTTTAAAAAACTAGACATTTATTTAGCAAGATTCCTTTTTAGATCGCTTTGTATTTCTTTCCTCGTTAAAATAAGCCCTCAATCGTCAAGATCGATGACAGGTATAGCAAAATTAATTTTTAGATCGCTTTGCATTCCTTTCCTTGTTAAAATAAGCCCTCAATCGTCAAGATCGGTGACAACATATTTTTTGAATGAAAAAGTGCAAAGCCTATAGTGCATGCAATTTTGCGAAATTTCGATTAAAATTTTCTGTCCCCGAATTTGACGAATGAGCGCTCGTTGGACGAGGAATAATTAGAGGAATCTAACAGTAAAATATTTCTGACCGAGACTTGCTAGTTTCAAAAATATGCCACAAAAAGCCTTAGTGTGTGACCTGATTTCTGGTGGCCTTTCCTATGCGTTTTTTGGTTTATTTTAAAACTTGACAATTATTTAGCAAAATTCCTTTTTAGATCGCTTTGTATTCCCTTCCTCGTTAAAATAAGCCCTCAATCGTCAAGATCGGTGACAAGGTATTTTTTGAATGAAAAAAGTGCATAGCCTATAGTCCATGCCATTTTGCGAAATTTCGATTAACATTTTTTGTCCCCGATTTTGACGAATGAGCACTCGTTGGACGCGGAATAATGAGAGGAATCTTACAGTAAAATATTTCTGACCGAGACTTACTAGTTTCAAAAATATGCCACAACAACTCTTAGTGTGTGGCCTGATTTCTGGTGGCCTTTCCTAATGCAGTTTTTTTTGGTCTATTTTAAAAACTAGACACTTATTTAGCAAAATTCCTTTTTAGATCGATTTCATTCCTTTCCTCGTTAAAATAAGCCCTCAATCCTCCAGATCGGTGACAAGGTATTTCTTGAATGAAAAAAGTGCAAAGCCTATAGTCCATGCCATTTTGCGAAATTTCGATTAACATTTTCTGTCCCGATTTTGACGAATGAGCGCTCGTTGGACGAGGAATAATTAGAGGAATCTAACAGTAAAATATTTCTGACCGAGACTTGCTAGTTTCAAAAATATGCCACAAAAAGCCTTAGTGTGTGACCTGATTTCTGGTGGCCTTTCCTATGCAGTTTTTTTTGGTCTATTTTAAAAACTAGACAATTATTTAGCACAATTCCTTTTTAGATGGCTTTTCATTCCTTTTCCTCGTTAAAATAAGCCCTCAATCGTCAAGATCGGTGACAAGGTATTTTTTGAATGAAAAAAGTGCAAAGCCTATAGTCCATGCCATTTTGCGAAATTTCGATTAACATTTTCTGTCCCCGATTTTGACGAATGAGCACTCGTTGGACGCGGAATAATAAGGGGAATCTAACAGTAAAATATTTTTGACCAAGATTTGCTAGTTTCAAAAGACGCCACCAAAAGCCTTAGTGTGTGACCTGATTTCTGGTGGCCTTTCCTATGCAGTTTTTTTGGTCTATTTTAAAAACTAGACAATTATTTAGCACAATTCCTCTTTGGATTGCTTTGTATTCCTTTCCTCGTTAAAATAAGGCCGCAATCGTCAAGATCGGTGACAAGGTATTTTTTGAATGAAAAAAGTGCAAGCCTATAGTCCATGCCATTTTGCGAAATTTAGATTAACATTTTCTGTCCCCGATTTTGACAAATGAGCGCTCGTTGGACGAGGAATAATTAGAGGAATCTAACAGTAAAATATTTCTGACCGAGACTTGCTAGTTTCAAAAATATGCCACAAAAAGCCTTAGTGTGTGACCTGATTTCTGGTGGCCTTTCCTATGCAGTTTTTTTGGTCTATTTTAAAAACTTGACAAGTTATTTAGCAAAATTCCTTTTTAGATCGCTTTGTATTCCCTTCCTCGTTAAAATAAGCCCTCAATCGTCAAGATCGGTGACAAGGTATTTTTTGAATGAAAAAAGTGCAAAGCCTATAGTCCATGCAATTTTGCGAAATTTCGATTAACATTTTTTGTCCCCGATTTTGACGAATGAGCACTCGTTGGACGCGAATAATAAGAGGAATCTAACAGTAAAATATTTTTGACCAAGATTTGCTAGTTTCAAAAAGATGCCACCAAAAGCCTTAGTGTGTGACCTGATTTCTGGTGGCCTTTCCTATGCAGTTTTTTTGGTCTATTTTAAAACTAGACAATTATTTAGCACAATTCCTTTTTAGATGGCTTTTCATTCCTTTCCTCGTTAAAATAAGCCCTCAATCGTCAAGATCGGTGACAAGATATTTTTTGAATGAAAAAAGTGCAAAGCCTATAGTCCATGCCATTTTGCGAATTTCGATAACATTTTCTGTCCCCCGATTTTGACAAATGAGCGCTCGTTGGACGACGAATAATTAGAGGAATCTAACAGTAAAATATTTCTGACCGAGACTTGCTAGTTTCAAAAATATGCACAAAAAGCCTTAGTGTGTGACTGATTTCTGGTGGCCTTTCCTATGCAGTTTTTTTGGTCTATTTTAAAAACTTGACAATTATTTAGCAAAATTCCTTTTTAGATCGCTTTGTATTCCCTTCCTCGTTAAAATAAGCCCTCAATCGTCAAGATCGGTGACAAGGTATTTTTTGAATGAAAAAAGTGCATAGCCTATAGTCATGCCATTTTGCGAAATTTCGATAACATTTTTGTCCCAGATTTTGACGAATGAGCACTTGTTCGACGCGGAATAATAAGGAGGAATCTAACAGGAAAATATTTTTGACCGAGACTTGCTAGTTTCAAAAATATGACACAAAAACTCTTAGTGTGCGACCTGATTTCTGGTGGCCTTTCCTATGCAGTTTTTTTGGTCTATTTTAAAAACTAGACATTTACGTAGCAAGGTTCTTTTATATCGCTTTGTATTCCTTTCCTCGTTAAAATAAGCCCTCAATCGTCAAGATCGGTGACAAGGTATTTTTTGAATGAAAAAAGTGCATAGCCAATAGTCCATGACATTTTGCGAAATTTCGATTAACATTTATTGTCCCCGATTTTGACGAATGAGCACGCGTTCGACGCGGAATAATAAAAGGAATCAAACAGTAAAATATTTTTGACCGAGACTTGCTAGTTTCAAAAATATGCCACAAAAACTCTTAGTGTGCGACCTGATTTCTGGTGGCCTTTCCTATGCAGTTTTTTTGGTCTATTTTAAAAACTAGACATTTATATAGCAAAATTCCTCTTTGGATTTCTTGTATTCCTTTCCTCGTTAAAATAAGGCCTCAATCGTCAAGATCGGTGACAAGGTATTTTTTGAATGAAAAAAGTGCATAGCCAATAGTCCATGACATTTTGCGAATTTCGATTAACATTTATTGTCCCCGATTTTGTCGAATGAGCACGCGTTCGACGCGGAATAATAAGAGGAATTGAACAGTAAAATATTTTTGACCGAGACTTGCTAGTTTCAAAAATATGCCACAATAACTCTTAGTGTGCGACTGATTTCTGGTGGCCTTTCCTATGCAGTTTTTTTGGTCTATTTTAAAAATTAGACATTTATTTAGCAAGATTCCTTTTTAGATCGTTTTGTATTTCTTTCCTCGTTAAAATAAGCCCTCAATCGTCAAGATCGATGACAGGGTATAGCAAAATTAATTTTTAGATCGCTTTGCATTCCTTTCCTCGTTAAATAAGCCCTCAATCGTCAAGATCGGTGACAACATATTTTTTGAATGAAAAGTGCAAAGCCTATAGTGCATGCCATTTTGCGTAATTTCGTAACATTTTTTGTCCCCGATTTTGACGAATGAGCACTCGTTGGACGCGGAATAATGAGAGGAATCTTACAGTAAAATATTTCTGACCGAGACTTACTAGTTTCAAAAATATGCCACAACAACTCTTAGTGTGTGGCCTGATTTCTGGTGGCCTTTCCTATGCAGTTTTTTGGTCTATTTTAAAAACTAGACAATTATTTAGCACAATTCCTTTTAGATCGCTTTTCATTCCTTTCCTCGTTAAAATAAGCCCTCAATCTTCAAGATCGGTGACAAGGTATTTTTTTAATGAAAAAAGTCAAAGCCTCTAGTTCTAGTCACGCCATTTTGCGAAATTTCGATTAACATTTTTTGTCCCCGATTTTGTCGAATGAGCACTCGTTGGACGCGGAATAATGAGAGAAATCTTACAGTAAAATATTTCTGACCGAGACTTACTAGTTTCAAAAATATGCCACAACAACTCTTAGTGTGTGGCCTGATTTCTGGTGGCCTTTCCTATGCAGTTTTTTTGGTCTATTTTAAAAACTAGACAATTATTTAGCACAATTCCTTTTTAGATCGCTTTTCATTCCTTTCCTCGTTAAAATAAGCCCTCAATCGTCAAGATCGGTGACAAGGTATTTTTTTAATGAAAAAAGTGCAAAGCCTCTAGTTCTAGTCCATGCCATTTTGCGAAATTTCGATTAACATTTTTTGTCCCCGATTTTGACGAATGAGCACTCGTTGGACGCGGAATAATGAGAGGAATCTTACAGTAAAATATTTCTGACCGAGACTTATTAGTTTCAAAAATATGCCACAACAACTCTTAGTGTGTGGCCTGATTTCTGGTGGCCTTTCCTATGCAGTTTTTTTGGTCTATTTTAAAAACTAGACAATTATTTAGCACAATTCCTTTTTAGATCGCTTTGTATTCCCTTCCTCGTTAAAATAAGCCCTCAATCGTCAAGATCGGTGACAAGGTATTTTTTGAATGAAAAAAGTGCATAGCCTATAGTCCATGCCATTTTGCGAAATTTCGATTAACATTTTTTGTCCCAGATTTTGACGAATGAGCACTTGTTCGACGCGGAATAATAAGAGGAAACTAACAGGAAAATATTTTTGACCGAGACTTGCTAGTTTCAAAAATATGACACAAAAACTCTTAGTGTGCGACCTGATTTCTGGTGCCCTTTCCTATGCAGTTTTTTTGGTCTATTTTAAAAACTAGACATTTATGTAGCAAGATTCCTTTTTATATCGCTTTGTATTCCTTTCCTCGTTAAAATAAGCCCTCAATCGTCAAGATCGGTGACAAGGTATTTTTTGAATGAAAAAAGTGCATAGCCAATAGTCCATGACATTTTGCGAAATTTCGATTAACATTTATTGTCCCCGATTTAGACGAATGAGTACGCGTTCGACGCGGAATAATAAGAGGAATCGAACAGTAAAATATTTTTGACCGAGACTTGCTAGTTTCAAAAATATGCCACAAAAACTCTTAGCGTGCGACCTGATTTCTGGTGGCCTTTCCTATGCAGTTTTTTTGGTCTATTTTAAAAACTAGACAATTATTTAGCACAACTCCTTTTTAGATCGCTTTGCATTCCTTTCCTCGTTAAAATAAGCCCTCAATCGTCAAGATCGGTGACAACATATTTTCTGAATGAAAAAGTGCAAAGCCTATAGTCCATGCCATTTTGCGTAATTTCGGTTAACATTTTTTGTCCCCGATTTTGACGAGTGAGCACTCGTTGGACGCGGAATAATGAGAGGAATGTTACAGTAAAATATTTCTGACCGAGACTTACTAGTTTCAAAAATATGCCACAACAACTCTTAGTGTGTGGCCTGATTTCTGGTGGCCTTTCCTATGCAGTTTTTTTGGTCTATTTTAAAAACTAGACATTTATTTAGCAAAATTCCTTTTTAGATCGCTTTGTATTTCTTTCCTCGTTAAAATAAGATCTCAATCGTCAAGATCGGTGACAAGGTACTTTTTTAATGAAAAAAGTGCAAAGCCTCTAGTTCTAGTCCATGCCATTTTGCGAAATTTCGATTAACATTTTTTGTCCCCGATTTTGACGAATGAGCACGTGTTCGACGCGGAATAACGAGAGGAATCTAACAGTAAAATATTTCTGACCGAGACTTGTTAGTTTCAAAAAGATGCCACAAAAAGCCTTAGTGTGTGACCTGATTTCTGGTGGCTTTTCCTATGCAGTTTTTTTGGTCTATTTTAAAAACTAGACAATTATTTAGCACAACTCCTTTTTAGATCGCTTTTCATTCCTTTCCTCGTTAAAATAAGCCCTCAATCGTCAAGATCGTTGACAAGGTATTTTTTGAATGAAAAAAGTGCAAAGCCTATAGTCCATGCCATTTTGCGTAATTTCGGTTAACATTTTTTGTCCCCGATTTTGACGAATGAGCACTCGTTGGACGCGGAATAATGAGAGGAATCTTACAGTAAAATATTTCTGACCGAGACTTACTAGTTTCAAAAATATGCCACAACAACTCTTAGTGTGTGGCCTGATTTGTGGTGGCCTTTCCTATGCAGTTTTTTTGGTCTATTTTAAAAACTAGACAATTATTTAGCACAATTGCTTTTTAGATCGCTTTGTATTCCCTTCCTCGTTAAAATAAGCCCTCAATCGTCAAGATCGGTGACAAGGTATTTTTTGAATGAAAAAAGTGCATAGCCTATAGTCCATGCCATTTTGCGAAATTTCGATTAACATTTTTTGTCCCAGATTTTGACGAATGAGCACTTGTTCGACGCGGAATAATAAGAGGAAACTAACAGGAAAATATTTTTGACCGAGACTTGCTAGTTTCAAAAATATGACACAAAAACTCTTAGTGTGCGACCTGATTTCTGGTGCCCTTTCCTATGCAGTTTTTTTGGTCTATTTTAAAAACTAGACATTTATGTAGCAAGATTCCTTTTTATATCGCTTTGTATTCCTTTCCTCGTTAAAATAAGCCCTCAATCGTCAAGATCGGTGACAAGGTATTTTTTTAATGAAAAAAGTGCATAGCCAATAGTCCATGACATTTTGCGAAATTTCGATTAACATTTATTGTCCCCGATTTTGACGAATGAGCACGCGTTCGACGCGGAATAATAAGAGGAATCGAACAGTAAAATATTTTTGACCGAGACTTGCTAGTTTCAAAAATATGCCACAAAAACTCTTAGCGTGCGACCTGATTTCTGGTGGCCTTTCCTATGCAGTTTTTTTGGTCTATTTTAAAAACTAGACAATTATTTAGCACAACTCCTTTTTAGATCGCTTTTCATTCCTTTCCTCGTTAAAATAAGCCCTCAATCGTCAAGATCGTTGACAAGGTATTTTTTGAAAGAAAATAGTGCAAAGCCTATAGTCCATGCCATTTCGGGAAATTTCGATTAACATTTTTTGTTCCCGATTTTGACGAATGAGCACTCGTTCGACGCGGAATAATAAGAGGAATCTAACAGTAAAATATTACTGACCGAGACTTGCTAGTTTCAAAAATATGCCACAAAAAGCCTTAGTGTGTGACCTGATTTCTGGTGGCCTTTCCTATGCAGTTTTTTTGGTATATTTTAAAAACTAGACATTTATTTAGCAAGATTCCTTTTAGATCGCTTTGTATTACTTTCCTCGTTAAAATAAGCCCTCAATCGTCAAGATCGATGACAGGGTATAGCAAAATTAATTTTTAGATCGCTTTTCATTCCTTTCCTCGTTAAAATAAGCCCTCAATCGTCAAGATCGGTGACAACATATTTTCTGAATGAAAAAGTGCAAAGCCTATAGTCCATGCCATTCTGCGTAATTTCGGTTAACATTTTTTGTCCCCGATTTTGACGAGTGAGCACTCGTTGGACGCGGAATAATGAGAGGAATGTTACAGTAAAATATTTCTGACCGAGACTTACTAGTTTCAAAAATATGCCACAACAACTCTTAGTGTGTGGCCTGATTTCTGGTGGCCTTTCCTATGCAGTTTTTTTGGTCTATTTTAAAAACTAGACATTTATTTAGCAAAATTCCTTTTTAGATCGCTTTGTATTTCTTTCCTCGTTAAAATAAGATCTCAATCGTCAAGATCGGTGACAAGGTACTTTTTTAATGAAAAAAGTGCAAAGCCTCTAGTTCTAGTCCATGCCATTTTGCGAAATTTCGATTAACATTTTTTGTCCCCGATTTTGACGAATGAGCACGTGTTCGACGCGGAATAACGAGAGGAATCTAACAGTAAAATATTTCTGACCGAGACTTGTTAGTTTCAAAAAGATGCCACAAAAAGCCTTAGTGTGTGACCTGATTTCTGGTGGCTTTTCCTATGCAGTTTTTTTGGTCTATTTTAAAAACTAGACAATTATTTAGCACAGCTCCTTTTTAGATCGCTTTTCATTCCTTTCCTCGTTAAAATAAGCCCTCAATCGTCAAGATCGGTGACAAGGTATTTTTTTAAAAAGTGCAAAGCCTCTAGTTCTAGTCCATGCCATTTTGCGAAATTTCGATTAACATTTTTTGTCCCCGATTTTGACGAATGAGCACTCGTTGGACGCGGAATAATGAGAGAAATCTTACAGTAAAATATTTCTGACCGAGACTTACTAGTTTCAAAAATATGCCACAACAACTCTTAGTGTGTGGCCTGATTTCTGGTGGCCTTTCCTATGCAGTTTTTTTGGTCTATTTTAAAAACTAGACAATTATTTAGCACAATTCCTTTTTAGATCGCTTTTCATTCCTTTCCTCGTTAAAATAAGCCCTCAATCGTCAAGATCGGTGACAAGGTATTTTTTTAATGAAAAAAGTGCAAAGCCTCTAGTTCTAGTCCATGCCATTTTGCGAAATTTCGATTAACATTTTTTGTCCCCGATTTTGACGAATGAGCACTCGTTGGACGCGGAATAATGAGAGGAATCTTACAGTAAAATATTTCTGACCGAGACTTACTAGTTTCAAAAATATGCCACAACAACTCTTAGTGTGTGGCCTGATTTCTGGTGGCCTTTCCTATGCAGTTTTTTTTCTATTTTAAAAACTAGACAATTATTTAGCACAATTCCTTTTTAGATCGCTTTGTATTCCCTTCCTCGTTAAAATAAGCCCTCAATCGTCAAGATCGGTGACAAGGTATTTTTTGAATGAAAAAAGTGCATAGCCTATAGTCCATGCCATTTTGCGAAATTTCGATTAACATTTTTTGTCCCAGATTTTGACGAATGAGCACTTGTTCGACGCGGAATAATAAGAGGAATCTAACAGGAAAATATTTTTGACCGAGACTTGCTAGTTTCAAAAATATGACACAAAAACTCTTAGTGTGCGACCTGATTTCTGGTGCCCTTTCCTATGCAGTTTTTTTGGTCTATTTTAAAAACTAGACATTTATGTAGCAAGATTCCTTTTTATATCGATTTGTATTCCTTTCCTCGTTAAAATAAGCCCTCAATCGTCAAGATCGGTGACAAGTTATTTTTTGAATGAAAAAAGTGCATAGCCAATAGTCCATGACATTTTGCGAAATTTCGATTAACATTTATTGTCCCCGATTTTGACGAATGAGCACTTGTTCGACGCGGAATAATAAGAGGAATCTAACAGTAAAATATTTTTGACCGAGACTTGCTAGTTTCAAAAATATGCCACAAAAACTCTTAGTGTGCGACCTGATTTCTGGTGGCCTTTCCTATGCAGTTTTTTTGGTCTATTTTAAAAACTAGACAATTATTTAGCACAACTCCTTTTTAGATCGCTTTTCATTCCTTTCCTCGTTAAAATAAGCCCTCAATCGTCAAGATCGGTGACAAGGTATTTTTTGAAAGAAAATAGTGCAAAGCCTATAGTCCACGCCATTTCGGGAAATTTCGATTAACATTTTTTGTTCCCGATTTTGACGAATGAGCACTCGTTCCACGCGGAATAATAAGAGGAATCTAACAGTAAAATATTACTGACCGAGACTTGCTAGTTTCAAAAATATGCCACAAAAAGCCTTAGTGTGTGACCTGATTTCTGGTGGCCTTTCCTATGCAGTTTTTTTCGTATATTTTAAAAACTAGACATTTATTTAGCAAGATTCCTTTTTAGGTCGCTTTGTATTACTTTCCTCGTTAAAATAAGCCCTCAATCGTCAAGATCGATGACAGGGTATAGCAAAATTAATTTTTAGATCGCTTTGCATTCCTTTCCTCGTTAAAATAAGCCCTCAATCGTCAAGATCGGTGACAACATATTTTCTGAATGAAAAAGTGCAAAGCCTATAGTCCATGCCATTTTGCGTAATTTCGGTTAACATTTTTTGTCCCCGATTTTGACGAGTGAGCACTCGTTGGACGCGGAATAATGAGAGGAATGTTACAGTAAAATATTTCTGACCGAGACTTACTAGTTTCAAAAATATGCCACAACAACTCTTAGTGTGTGGCCTGATTTCTGGTGGCCTTTCCTATGCAGTTTTTTTTGGTCTATTTTAAAAACTAGACATTTATTTAGCAAAATTCCTTTTTAGATCGCTTTGTATTTCTTTCCTCGTTAAAATAAGATCTCAATCGTCAAGATCGGTGACAAGGTACTTTTTTAATGAAAAAAGTGCAAAGCCTCTAGTTCTAGTCCATGCCATTTTGCGAAATTTCGATTAACATTTTTTGTCCCCGATTTTGACGAATGAGCACGTGTTCGACGCGGAATAACGAGAGGAATCTAACAGTAAAATATTTCTGACCGAGACTTGTTAATTTCAAAAATATGACACAAAAACTCTTAGTGTGCGACCTGATTTCTGGTGGCCTTTCCTATGCAGTTTTTTTGGTCTATTTTATAAACTAGACATTTATGTAGCAAGATTCCTTTTTATATCGCTTTGTATACCTTTCCTCGTTAAAATAAGCCCTCAATCGTCAAGATCGGTGACAAGGTATTTTTTGAATGAAAAAAGTGCATAGCCAATAGTCCATGACATTTTGCGAAATTTCGATTAACATTTATTGTCCCCGATTTTGACGAATGAGCACGCGTTCGACGCGGAATAATAAGAGGAATCGAACAGTAAAATATTTTTGACCGAGACTTGCTAGTTTCAAAAATATGCCACAAAAACTCTTATTGTGCGACCTGATTTCTGGTGGCCTTTCCTATGCAGTTTTTTTGGTCTATTTTAAAAACTAGACATTTATATAGCAAAATTCCTCTTTGGATTGTTTTGTATTCCTTTCCTCGTTAAAATAAGGCCTCAATCGTCAAGATCGGTGACAAGGTATTTTTTGAAAGAAAATAGTGCAAAGCCTATAGTCCATGCCATTTCGGGAAATTTCGATTAACATTTTTTGTTCCCGATTTTGACGAATGAGCACTCGTTCGACGCGGAATAATAAGAGGAATCTAACAGTAAAATATTACTGACCGAGACTTGCTAGTTTCAAAAATATGCCACAAAAAGCCTTAGTGTGTGACCTGATTTCTTGTGGCCTCTCCTATGCAGTTTTTTTGGTATATTTTAAAAACTAGACATTTATTTAGCAAGTTTCCTTTTTAGATCGCTTTGTATTACTTTCCTCGTTAAAATAAGCCCTCAATCGACAAGATCGATGACAAGGTATAGTAAAATTAATTTTTAGATCGCTTTGCATTCCTTTCCTCGTTAAAATAAGCCCTCAATCGTCAAGATCGGTGACAACACATTTTTTGAATGAAAAAGTGCAAAGCCTATAGTCCATGCCATTTTGCGTAATTTCGGTTAACATTTTTTGTCCCCGATTTTGACGAATGAGCGCTCGTTGGACGAGGAATAATTAGAGGAATCTTACAGAAAAATATTTCTGACCGAGACTTGCTAGTTTCAAAAATATGCCACAAAAAGCCTTAGTGTGTGACCTGATTTCTGGTGGCTTTTCCTATGCAGTTTTTTGGTCTATTTTAAAAACTTGACAATTATTTAGCAAAATTCCTTTTTAGATCGCTTTGTATTCCCTTCCTCGTTAAAATAAGCCCTCAATCGTCAAGATCGGTGACAAGGTATTTCTTGAATGAAAAAAGTGCAAAGCCTATAGTCCATGCAATTTTGCGAAATTTCGATTAAAATTTTCTGTCCCCGATTTTGACGAATGAGCGCTCGTTGGACGCGGAATAATGAGAGGAATCTTACAGTAAAATAGTTCTGACCGAGACTTACTAGTTTCAAAAATATGCCACAACAACTCTTAGTGTGTGGCCTGATTTCTGGTGGCCTTTCCTATGCAGTTTTTTTGGTCTATTTTAAAAACTAGACATTTATTTAGCAAAATTCCTTTTTAAATCGCTTTGTATTTCTTTCCTCGTTAAAATAATCCCTCAGTCGTCAAGATCGGTGACAAGGTATTTTTTGAATGAAAAAAGTGCAAACCTATAGTCCATGCCATTTTGCGAAATTTCGATTAACATTTTCTGTCCCCGATTTTGACGAATGAGCGCTCGTTGGACGAGGAATAATTAGAGGAATCTTACAGTAAAATATTTCTGACCGAGACTTGCTAGTTTCAAAAATATGCCACAAAAAGCCTTAGTGTGTGACCTGATTTCTGGTGGCCTTTCCTATGCAGTTTTTTGGTCTATTTTAAAAACTTGACAATTATTTAGCAAAATTCCTTTTTAGATCGCTTTGTATTCCCTTCCTCGTTAAAATAAGCCCTCAATCGTCAAGATCGGTGACAAGGTATTTCTTGAATGAAAAAAGTGCAAAGCCTATAGTCCATGCAATTTTGCGAAATTTCGATTAAAATTTTCTGTCCCCGATTTTGACGAATGAGCGCTCGTTGGACGAGGAATAATTAGAGTATTTTAACAGTAAAATATTTCTGACCGAGACTTGCTAGTTTCAAAAATATGCCACAAAAAGCCTTAGTGTGTGACCTGATTTCTGGTGGCCTTTCCTATGCAGTTTTTTGGTCTATTTTAAAAACTTCACAATTATTTAGCAAAATTCCTTTTTAGATCGCTTTGTATTCCCTTCCTCGTTAAAATAAGCCCTCAATCGTCAAGATCGGTGACAAGGTATTTTTTGAATGAAAAAAGTGCATAGCCTATAGTCCATGACATTTTGCGAAATTTCGATTAACATTTTTTGTCCCCGATTTTGACGAATGAGCACTCGTTGGACGCGGAATAATGAGAGGAATCTTACAGTAAAATATTTCTGACCGAGACTTACTAGTTTCAAAAATATGCCACAACAACTCTTAGTGTGTGGCCTGATTTCTGGTGGCCTTTCCTAATGCAGTTTTTTTGGTCTATTTTAAAAACTAGACACTTATTTAGCAAAATTCCTTTTTAGATCGATTTCATTCCTTTCCTCGTTAAAATAAGCCCTCAATCGTCAAGATCGGTGACAAGGTATTTTTTGAATGAAAAAAGTGCAAAGCCATGCCATTTTGCGAAATTTCGATTAACATTTTTTGTCCCCGATTTTGACGAATGAGCACTCTTTGGACGCGGAATAATAAGAGGAATCTAACAGTAAAATATTTTTGACCGAGACTTGCTAGTTTCAAAAAGATGCCACCAAAAGCCTTAGTGTGTGACCTGATTTCTGGTGGCCTTTCCTATGCAGTTTTTTTGGTCTATTTTAAAAACTAGACAATTATTTAGCACAATTCCTTTTTAGATCGCTTTTCGTTCCTTTCCTCGTTAAAATAAGCGCTCAATCGTCAAGATCGGTGACAAGGTATTTTTTGAATGAACAAAGTGCAAAGCCTATAGTCCATGCCATTTTGCGAAATTTCGATTAACATTTTCTGTCCCCGATTTTGACGAATGAGCGCTCGTTGGACGAGGAATAATTAGAGGAATCTAACAGTAAAATATTTCTGACCGAGACTTGCTAGTTTCAAAAATATGCCACAAAAACCCTCAGTGTGTGACCTGATTTCTGGTGGCCTTTCCTATGCAGTTTTTTTTGGTCTATTTTAAAAACTTGACAATTATTTAGCAAAATTCCTTTTTAGATCGCTTTGTATTCCCTTCCTCGTTAAAATAAGCCCTCAATCGTCAAGATCGGTGACAAGGTATTTTTTGAATGAAAAAAGTGCATGCCATTTTGCGAAATTTCGATTAACATTTTTTGTCCCAGATTTTGACGAATGAGCACTTGTTCGACGCGGAATAATAAGAGGAATCTAACAGGAAAATATTTTTGACCGAGACTTGCTAGTTTCAAAAATATGACACAAAAACTCTTAGTGTGCGACCTGATTTCTGGTGGCCTTTCCTATTCAGTTTTTTTGGTCTATTTTAAAAACTAGACATTTATGTAGCAAGATTCCTTTTTATATCGCTTTGTATTCCTTTCCTCGTTAAAATAAGCCCTCAATCGTCAAGATCGGTGACAAGGTATTTTTTGAATGAAAAAAGTGCATAGCCAATAGTCCATGACATTTTGCGAAATTTCGATTAACATTTATTGTCCCCGATTTTGACGAATGAGCACGCGTTCGACGCGGAATAATAAGAGGAATCGAACAGTAAAATATTTTTGACCGAGACTTGCTAGTTTCAAAAATATGCCACAAAAACTCTTAGTGTGCGACCTGATTTCTGGTGGCCTTTCCTATGCAGTTTTTTTGGTCTATTTTAAAAACTAGACATTTATATAGCAAAATTCCTCTTTGGATTGCTTTGTATTCCTTTCCTCGTTAAAATAAGGCCTCAATCGTCAAGATCGGTGACAAGGTATTTTTTGAATGAAAAAAGTGCATAGCCAATAGTCCATGACATTTTGCGAAATTTCGATTAACATTTATTGTCCCCGATTTTGACGAATGAGCACGCGTTCGACGCGGAATAATAAGAGGAATCGAACAGTAAAATAGTTTTGACCGAGACTTGCTAGTTTCAAAAATATGACACAAAAACTCTTAGTGTGCGACCTGATTTCTGGTGGCCTTTCCTATTCAGTTTTTTTGGTCTATTTTAAAAACTAGACATTTATGTAGCAAGATTCCTTTTTATATCGCTTTGTATTCCTTTCCTCGTTAAAATAAGCCCTCAATCGTCAAGATCGGTGACAACATATTTTCTGAATGAAAAAGTGCAAAGCCTATAGTCCATGCCATTTTGCGTAATTTCGGTTAACATTTTTTGTCCCCGATTTTGAAGAGTGAGCTCTCGTTGGGCGCGGAATAATGAGAGGAATGTTACAGTAAAATATTTCTGACCGAGACTTACTAGTTTCAAAAATATGCCACAACAACTCTTAGTGTGTGGCCTGATTTCTGGTGGCCTTTCCTATGCAGTTTTTTTGGTCTATTTTAAAAACTAGACATTTATTTAGCAAAATTCCTTTTTAGATCGCTTTGTATTTCTTTCCTCGTTAAAACAAGATCTCAATCGTCAAGATCGGTGACAAGGTACTTTTTTAATGAAAAAAGTGCAAAGCCTCTAGTTCTAGTCCATGCCATTTTGCGAAATTTCGATTAACATTTTCTGTCCCCGATTTTGACGAATGAGCGCTCGTTGGACGAGGAATAATTAGAGGAATCTAACAGTAAAATATGTTTGACCGAGACTTGTTAGTTTCAAAAAGATGCCACAAAAAGCCTTAGTGTGTGACCTGATTTCTGGTGGCCTTTCATATGCAGTTTTTTTGGTCTATTTTAAAAACTAGACAATTATTTAGCACAATTCCTTTTTAGATCGCTTTTCATTCCTTTCCTCGTTAAAATAAGCCCTCAATCGTTAAGATCGGTGACAAGGTATTTTTTGAATGAAAAAAGTGCATAGCCTATAGTCCATGCCATTTCGGGAAATTTCGATTAACATTTTTTGTTCCCGATTTTGACGAATGAGCACTCGTTCGACGCGGAATAATAAGAGGAATCTAACAGTAAAATATTACTGACCGAGACTTGCTAGTTTCAAAAATATGCCACAAAAACTCTTAGTGTGCGACCTGATTTCTGGTGGCCTTTCCTATGCAGTTTTTTTGGCCTATTTTATAAACTAGACATTTATGTAGCAAGATTCCATTTTATATCGCTTTGTATTCCTTTCCTCGTTAAAATAAGCCCTCAATCGTCAAGAACGGTGACAAGGTATTTTTTGAATGAAAAAAGTGCATGCCATTTTGCGAAATTTCGATTAACATTTTTTGTCCCA
>CAWUPM010000190.1:0-50000 GCA_963924295.1 Dioctria rufipes | reverse complement strand
TGTTTATTTTATTCGAATGTATTTGTTTAACTACGCAAGAAGTTATATTATATTTCAAGCTCATTACACCTGGTCACCGAAAATTTTACTAATTTATAATACTCATCTAAGTCGGCATATCATCCTACATTAATATGATAGCTCGTTAATGCTTTTAATTAACCCACTCTCAAGCTAATGATAATATGCAATTTTTTCAGATGTGGCTGCTCAATCACTTTCAGGCTAGGCTAACAAGGTACTCTAGAAAGATTTCGTGTTGCAACACTGGTCATGCCATTACACCTTATCACCAAAAATTTGATGAAAAGTCTTTTACTATACCCATACAACTTTCACTACTCATCTAAATCAACATATCTTACTATATTAGTATTGTTAGACATGCTGTAACCATATGGGTGTATGCAATACCATCGTATCGTAGGCATACCATCGTATCTACCTAATTCCCTAGTAAAAATGATGCGATGATTTCAGTGATGAGCTCATCATGAGCCCTTAGATGAAAGTAATGATGAAATCTATTCTAGACCCGGGACTGAACTCATTATATACTTTTCTTCAACATAATGAGCTTTTTCATGATCATTCGATGAGCAGTTCCATGAGCTGTTACATTATTTTCTTGTTAACATAATAAAAATACTCAGTGATACATTCATCTGTCAATTCATGATGAAATAGTGGAAAAGCACACTGCTATTATTATCAATAAATTCATAATGATCACATCGATATATAAATTAGTTCAATTACGCACGACCATTTCATTTCACTTCTGTATGTTGCGATTTTGCGTACATTTCCGATTTTGATGAGCTGTGATAGCTCAGTGGATTTTTTCTAAGATTTAAACTCTACTCAGCCGTACAAGGATCCTTTTTTGGAACTAGAAAGGAAATGGTATTGACAAAAGACTCGGTAAGAATGTATTAAAAAGAGCACGTATTTCTACTCTTTGTTTCACAATGGATTAGTGGAGCTAGATGATAAAAATGGGAATAGGTGAAGGTGTTAATTATACAAATATAATTTTAAAATATTTCAGCTAAAATAATTTTGTAATATAATATGAAATTGACATTAGTTATAAAAATATAACAGAAAATAAAGAAAATTCAGTTAAAATAAAATTAAAAGTTCAACAATTCATAAAATGCGATCTTAGAATACAATTTCTCAGCTGTGCTCCGTAATCTTTTCTACCCAGCTAAAGAGTGCAGGCTTCTACATGTAGAAAAAACTAAAAGAATGAAAGAGCAGAGACCCGAATTTAAACCTTATATTCTCGGAACACAAAACTCGCGTTTACAAACAAAAGAGGAAAAAAATTTCAGTTTATTGTATTTTTCCTATTAAAACTTACCAGAAAA
The DNA here is from genome assembly GCA_963924295.1 of Dioctria rufipes. Classification (NCBI taxonomy): domain Eukaryota; kingdom Metazoa; phylum Arthropoda; class Insecta; order Diptera; family Asilidae; genus Dioctria; species Dioctria rufipes. Next base: position 48,624 of record CAWUPM010000190.1, on the reverse strand, counting down.
TAAATTTATAAAAAATTAAAATATATGCTTTCACGTGTTACACCTTTACTTCACTTCACAACTTAACGCAACTGTCTCAATCGAATGCAGTTTGCAACCATGCGTCAGAAGTCAAAACTGTACTGTTTTTTAAGGAATACAACAAACCATTCATAATAATTTCGTGGAAATGTAAATGAATTTTGAATACGAGCACGCTCATGGTTGCTCATCGCAAGGCTCATCGAAGGGCTCATCGGAGCTTGTCAGAAAACTTCACCCGTATTTCAAGTGGCGAAATTTACACATACATGCGCAATTTCCATATGCACCAGGGCTCGTTTGCATAAGATTCCCCCCGAGAGGGGAAAAGGGATTTCGAAACCGATGAGCATTTCTTACTAGGGTTACATAATACCAACATCATCCACTCTAGTTATTCACACTGATAAGAGATGCTTAACCGTAGCAAGGATGGAGAGAGATCAGTACTGCAGTGGATTCCATTTAAGCAACATCACTTAATCTGAATAATATACCATTGAATTGTGAAGTACTCAGTTATAAAATACATTAGGATAGTTTCCATTTGAATACAGAGTATTAATTACTTGAACCCTGAAGACACAACAAAGTGGCGACGAGGACATAAGGCGATTATAAAAACAGTAAAGGAATTCCTCAAGTAAGTGAAACTTAGGTGTATGTACTAGACATTACGATAACAGGTAACGGTAAACCACAGACCTGAACATTACATTATACATTTATTCTCTTTACGGCTACAAATTGTGGAAAAAAAATTTGGTTACATTAAATTACAATTTAAAAATACGAAGTGACAATTTATTAGTTGCTAGAATGGAAGAAGCTATCCAGAAAATTTCGGAGGTATTAACGCACTTGGTTCAAGGTCGGGAACGACAATCAAATGCTGACAATACAGACTGTAGGGGTATTCAATTAGCACCGTTTGATGAGTCGAATGAAATTTTTGAGTCCTACATCGAACGTGTAGAAAATTAGTGCCTCGAAATTAGAAATCTAAACGATTCCACTGCTGAAAATGATAAGAAGCGTGTACAAATTTTTTTAAACTGTTTAGGGCCAAAGTTCTACCATACACTTACATGTCTTACGGCTCCGGAATCTCCCAAAAGCAAAAAATTGACAGATTTAGTGGATATATTGAGAGTGCATGTATGCCCAAAGGACAGCGAGGTAGCGGAACAGCACAAATGTACATTGCGTATGCAGCATGAAGGCGAAAGTATCGGTGATTTTCAGGCAGAGTTAAAAACAATTGCATCCAAATGCAATTTTGTGTGCGACAGCTGCAAAAATTCAACAATTGAAACCCATTTACGATCACAATTTATAAGAGGCATACGTGATAATGACATTCGAGAGAGATTATTACAGGAAGATGCCGGTACAACTTTTGAAAAAATTGTAAAGCTTGCACTAGCAATACAAGCAGCTAAAAGTGAAAGTAGAGAGATTCGAGGAAATGTACATGAGCCGATACATGCTTTAGGTACGCAAATTTAAAGGCAATGCTAATAAGCATAAGGATGAAAAGAAGGAGAGTCGCTTTGGAAATTACCCTGAAGTAAAGAAGAATTTCGGGAAATGCTTTAAGTGTGGGAAGCCGAATTATAAAGCTAGTGAATGTAGAGAAAAGAACTTGAGATGTGTGAATTGCAAAAAGCAAGGTTATGTGGCTGCGGTATGTTTAAGTAAGAGGAATGAAAGCAAATTCAAATTGAAGAAGAGGAAGAGGACGACAAGTATTTTTATATCAACAGCGTATTGAGTTGTAATCAAGTTGGTGGTGAAAAATTTTTACAAAAGGTACAAATTGATGGAGTTGAATGTGTTATGGAATACGATACCGGCGCGGCAGTATCAACATTATCTGAAGATACTATGAAGAAACTTCTACCCAATAAGATTTATTCACCAACAACAGTAAAGTTGAAAACATATACGGGAGAAGTTATCTATCCAAAAGGAGTATGTACAGTTGAAGTTTCGTGCAATGGACAGAAAATTCAAGGTGAACTGTATGTGCTAGGCCAGAACGTATGTCCAATTCTTGGAAGAGACTGGATAAGGGGGCTAAGTCTGAATATAAACGCAATATCCGGAAATATAACTGAAATTAGTGAAAATGAATGTAAACAAAAAATTAATAATTTACTCAGAGCTTACAACGGAATTTTTACATCAAGAGTGGGAAAAATACCAAATATAAAGTGCTCTATCAAAGTAATAGACTCGAAAATACAGCCAATATTTTTTAAACCGAGGCCTGTTCCATACGCGCTGAAGGAGAAAATAGAAGCGGAAATCGAACGACTTACCCAAGCGGACATTATTGAAAAGGTAGCTTATTCTCCATGGGGGACACCAATAGTTCCCGTGGTATAGAAGGACGGGTCATTAAGACTATGTGCTGACTACAAAGCGACAATTAATAAGGTTATCAAGGACGACACGTATCCAATTCCACGCATAGAGGATATATTTGCCAAAATGGGAGGTGGCCGTTACTTTTGTGTTTTAGATTTGCACCAAGCATACCTGCACATGGAAACTGATGAGCAAAGTTCAATTTTGCAAACCATTTCTACACACAAAGGAACATATAAAGTAAAACGATTGATGTTTGGTGTGAAAGTTAGTCCAAACACTTGGCAACGTTTCATGGATAATATTTTACAAGATCTGCATGGTGTTACTTGGTTTTTTGATGATATACTCGTACAGGGCTCAACGTATGTCGAATTAGTTACAAATCTTGATGCTACATTTAAACGTCTTTACGACAATGACTTACATGTGAATAGACATAAGTGCCAGTTCTTGGTGAACAAAATTACATACTTGGGTCACGTTATAGATCAAGAAGGAATCAAGCCAATGCCAGATAAAATTACAGCAATAATACAGAGTAAGCGTCCAAATAACGTATCGCAGCTTCGAACCTTTCTAGGGCTTATTAACTACTATCAAAAATTTATACCAAATTTATCAAGTAAGCTAGCTCCTTTACATGTTTTATTAAAAAAGGGGACAAAGTTCTATTGGAATGGAAAATGCGAAAACGCCTATGTAAGATTAAAAGCTGAAATTACAAGTCCTAAAACACTTACTAAATACGATCTAAGTCTTCCTCTTATATTAGCGACTGACGCTTCAACTACTGGGTTAGGTGCGGTAATTTCTCATTTATTAAAAAATGGAGAAGAAAGACCAATTGCATTCGCATCACGATCTTTTAGCAAAGCTGAATTGAATTACTCTCAACTCGACAAGGAAGCCACGGCCATTTATTGGGGTCTTCGAAAATTTTCTCAATTTTGTTATGGCAGAAAAATTACGCTTATTACGGATCACAAGCCTTTGACTAGAATATTGCATTAAAATAAAGACCTACCTGCCTCATCGGCACTACGGCTACTACATTACGCCAGCTTTATGTCTGGATTTAATTATGAGATCCGGTACAGAAGAACAACTGACCATGCAAATGCAGACTTTTTGTCCAGGTTTCCTCTCGAGCAAGCACAACAGCAAAGTGACGAGCAAGATACACAGTCCACATTCCTAATGAACAAAATTGAAACACTTCCAGTTACACACCAAGAGATTAAACGAGAAACGCAAAGAGATAAGGAATGTGTAGAATATTACCAAGCTCTTCAAACTGGTAAACCACTTCCATCGGAGGAAAGCATTGCAAGCTTTTCCCTACAGAATGGATGCATATTTAATGGTGTTCGAGTGATGATACCCGCAACACTTAGAAAAAGAATTCTGGATGAATTACACACGGCTCATATTGGAATGGTTAAAATTAAAGGTCTGGCAAGAAGCTACGTTTGGTGGCGATGCATCGACAAGGATATAGAAGCACCTGTTAACCCTCCAAGCATACCTCAATATCAAATAGGCGACAAGGTCCAAGTGCGAGTCTACGCAAACAAAGAAATTAAATGGAAGTTCGGAATTATTTGGACAAAAAGATGTGATTTACACTACGAGGTGTTGGTAGATAATGAGAAGTACCTACGACATGTAGACCAAATTAGAAGGACGAATTGCGAGCTTATAACCGATCAAGTTGTATTCAGTAAAAACAACCCCATTGCCGAAAACCAGGAAGAACCTAACAGAATATGAAGAAGTAATCCTAGCCAAACTGACAGACAAATTTTACCAACTTCTGACTTTACTGACGTTACAGATACACCTAAAGTTTCCAGATATATTAATGGGGACACAAAAGCCGAAATAATCCAGACCGGAAAGAAAGACTCGGGAAATATTGGTCCAGACGATCGTTCAGAGTCATCAACGCAGCAGCTCGAACCAAACAGCCTGTAACAAGAGGATCCACTTGAAGTGCAGCCAAATTTAAGACGTTCAACGAGGATTAGAAGAGCTCCAGAACGCTGGAATTATAGGGATTCTTCTTTACGAAGGGAAAGGTGTTAGATATACTGTAACCATATGGGTGTATGCAATACCATCGTATCGTAGGCATACCATCGTATCTACCTAATTACATAATACCAACATCATCCACTCTAGTTATTCACACTGATAAGAGAAGCTTAACTGTAGAAGAATTAGCAATGATGGAGAGAGATCAGTACTGCAGTGGATTCCATTTAAGCAACATCACTTAATCTGAATAATATACCATTGAATTGTGAAGTACTCAGTTATAAAATATATTAGTATAGTTTCCATTTGAATACAGAGTATTAATGACTTGAACCCTGAAGACAGAACAAGTATCACCTCACATTGATATCATAGGTGATCAAAACTTTAAATTTAACCTGCCCAAAAAAGAAATTTTATTGAAATTAAAAAAACAATTTTTCATATAACCTAAGAATTTTCAATACATACACATACACACACCTACATCGAAAATTTTCTGATAAGGCTTTAATTTCTATTACTTCATGTTTCTTAACATCCGAAGCAGCCGTGATCTATTTTTAGATATCGAATATCATAGCATGTTCCCTCTTGTTTATAAAAGATTTTTAATCCACAACTTACGTTATAGTTGTTGTTGTTTTTTTTTCTTTTTAGCAAAAGAAATATTCAATTATAACTTCCACTACTCATCTAAGACATCATATCCTACAGATTAATATCAGTTGTTGTTGTTTTCAACTAAAGAAATGAGTAATCTGTCATAAATCGCTCAATTTGTTTACTTTACTCGGCCGCTGTCCGAATTTGTTTACATTATTCGACTGCGAATTTGTTTACTTTACTGTACTGTACGAATTTGTTTATGCAAGGAATCAAATTAGAGGCATTACAACTGAAGAGCAAAATTAAGCATTTACTAATTTCCATTACATATCTAAGTCAACATATCTACCTACATTCACAGCAACCAGCTTCGCCTGATCTATTTTTAGATATATGATTACATGGTGCAATCATGTTTATAAAAGGCACCTACAGATTAATATCATCAAATCTTTAATCCACAACTTAGGTTATAGTTGTTGTTGTTTTTTTTTCAGCTACTAATATTAATTACACCTGGGTAGGTAAGATCGGTGATATCTTGAACCATAGCCCGTAGAGGATTTCTGATGAAAATTTTACCCCCCTAGTACTAATACTATTGGCATAAACAAAAAATATCCTAGGGTTAACTTGAATTATTACTACAATAAATTATACCTGCAAAGATAAGATCGCTAATATCTCGAAACCCATAGCCCGTGGAGGATTTCTGATGAAAATTTTATCAACCTCCAGGACTAAGACCTCCACTGACACCTTCTAGCATCTATTGGCATGAACAAAAATATTCTAGAGTTAACTTGAATTATTAATAATACTAATTACACTAATTCACTTAGGGAATTTCACAACATTTCTTATCCACATAAATACACAGCTGCACACATCCACCCTCGCCTTGGGTAATGTTTCCTCAGCCCAGCCCAACATACCACAGGCACTCATACTAAAGTAAACAACTAACACCAAACTCAAGCTGACAAGTATATAGCCCCGATATAAATTCGCATAGGGTATTTCATATCATTACTCAATACAAATAAGCCGCACACATTTTACCCAAGCCTTGGTATAGGTAACGTAGCCCAGTCCAACATACCCCAGACAATCCTAGTCATAGTATCAGATATTGTCACTAAAGCTCTCAGCCAACCTCCAGCACCCAGGCACAGGAAAGGTCAAAGGTCAAATTGTAGCCTCCAAGACCAGATCAAACAAAAAGTTGACGTCATCTCCTGGTCAGCCAAATGGTAGGAAAGGAAAGGAATGCCCTGTGAAGTATACCACTAGACGGAATCCCCTCAGTAGCCCAGAACCCCAGTCCAGAGCCACCAAAATAGTTGGAATTTTCCGGACACTTTTTGTATGGAAGAAGTGTCCCAGGATCGGCATAGCGTAACTACTTATATGTATTTATAATTATTTAATTCTATGTTCGTTGGATTTGTGTCCGTTTTTAAATGACGACTAGCTCAGTACCTCTACGTAAGTAGCCCAGTAAAAGAAATGTAGGTACGTGTCTTCTAGAAACTTTTATCCTTCTTCCTCGATGCGTCATCAGTCAAGCAAGGGCAGCAGCCGTGATCGAGTACGAGTAATGAGGAATGCGCATTGGGTCGTGGGTCGAGACACACATTGGGCGCCCGTAGCGATGAGGCCTATGTTTAAGACCGGCTAGCTCAGTCGACCATTTTTCAGCGTTGTCTGAACCACGAGTGGTTTAGACCACTCTGCCCTGTTATGGTCGTAGCGTATTGCATATAGCAATATGCTACATTGATAAATACTGTAGCGTGTATGCCGGCTGCTGTCAAACAGTACTATGTTTCCATGCAGAGTTCAATCCGAATTGGATCCGAATTAGCACTCATTGAAACGAGAATTGAGTTGAGTTTCGTTCAATCCATATTAACTCCACGAAACCAGTCGGGTTGAGTTGGGTTTTGTGTAAGTATTAGTTCGAGTAGTGGGGATGGGTGGCTTATTCAATACAAATCCAGAAACTTTATATGAAGTATATTATATGTGAACTCATTTCAAGCTGTTCATGGAAACAGTATCGAGTTAAGTCAGCCAGCAAAACTTAACGCTAACTCAATCCTAACTCAATTCTGGCTCATGGAAACATAGTAAGAATATCCGAATACACCCAGACCGAGAGAAGTGCGTTTCCTCGAATGCGGTGTGGCATGCTGGTTGAGATGGAGAAGAAGAAGACAATCGTCTCTGTTGTGTCAAATCTTCTCAATTGAACACTTCGAGGAATTAGCCCAAAAATTTTTTCTGTAAACATCGGCAAGGGAATACATCCTGTAAGTAATTTTAGAATATTTTTCATTTCTAGCACTAACTTATTTCCAATTAGTGAAATTATTTTTCAACAACCCCTCACCAGGAGAGAATCGATCAACTTTCCTTTGATTTCAGTCTTCAAGATTCGATTCTAGATAATAGTACAAAAAGTGATAAAAATATTTGTGGGCGATCTAAGGTAGCTGGCGATTAACCAAGATTATTCAATTTTTTTCAACGAATAAAAAGCGAAAAAATTAAAACTGGTTGGCCCACAAAGAAGCGGGTGGTGACCAGACAGCAGTTCCCAAATTTGTCGATAACACCTCCTGAAACCACAGACGCGGAAGAAAAATTCCGAAATAGCCTTTAGTATACTGCGCCAGATTACGTACTTGCTAATTAATTAAATCTTGCAGACTCAGGCACGGTCAAGATTTCCAATATCAGGTTCTGGTTGAGGATTCCTCCTATACGGGGGAAGTTTATTTTACCACTTGACTGCTAATGCTATGTGCCTTGGTAATGTCATTTAATCGCGCTGAGATCCATTTCCAGAGGCATTACAGCCCTATGCAACGTAACTAGCTGGAAATGTTCTGTTCTTCTTGATAGACGGAAAGTAATTGGCCGTTTAGTCAATGATCAGACTACTACATTTCCTGTACTTACATGTTACAGGTTGAAGGGAAAAAGGTTATTTCTCTTCTTTCACCTATTTTGTGCTTTAGCTGTCCCTGCCGACTACGCTTTAGCCTTTACTTAATTTATTGTTGAGTTTCTTCTTTTTTCTTACTACTAGGAGTTCTTCACTTCTTTCTGTCCGTAAGGTTTTTTTTTCCTTTCTCTTATTGCGAGCACTTCAAAGAAGAAATTTTTCCGGCGTGTCCGGTTGTTCATCTTCTCTTGCCTTCCTTCTGTCCTTTGTCGACAGATATGGGCAGTGTCCTGATGTTACCAGTGGCAGCACAATCGCCATGTGGCACAATGTGCGCCTGCTGTCTCTATCCGGTGCGTGCATGTAGCATGTTGCTATACGCAGCACACTACGGCCATAACAATCTATCATTCTCACGAAAACTCAGTGATGTTCTAACGAAATCATCGCCCGTCGAAAATGTTACAACATATCGACCTATCGATAAATTGTCGAACGTCGAATCTTTCGAAATTATAACATCTTGCCACTGTTTGCTATATATTCTAAGGCCCAGCACAGACGAGAAATTTTTAGGGAAGGAAGGAATTTTCCTTCCCTTGGCTTAGATGTGCCATAACAATAATGTTCCTTCACGTAATTCCTTATATGTTTACCGAAATTACTTTTGTGCGTGTTCAATTAAGTCACAGTTTTTGATATAAACAATTACTGTATCACAAATTCACAACACGTAATGATTATTAAATCGAATCGCTAATAAACATCTGTACAGCCGTCCGATGAAAAATTTCAGAAGTTTCGCAATTTCAAAATGGCCGTCTTGCTGTAGAATTGGTATGCTGCCCGTACTCCAATCGAAACTTGTTAAAGATTCGAATATATGGAAGTCCCATATACTTAACACAATGAGGGCGACGCGATAAGTTGCCAACAACAAGTTTTGGAAAATCTCTAAATTAAGGTCGAAACACAATGATGCCGACACGACATTTACGACGACAAAAGTTGAAAATAAGTGCAAGAAGATAATTTGTAAACCACATAAACTCAGTGTTAATCATAATTTATTACACTTTTACAACTTTTTTTTTATATCTTTCCTATATTGTTAATAAATTTCAACAAATAATTTTACAACCTAACATATCTTGATATACGAACATAAGAATGTCGGTCGGTGTCATGTAGTTAATTCGGAGACATTTACGACGACTGTGTCATCGTAATTACCGTGTCGGCAACATTGTGTTTCGGCCTTAGTCGACAACATAATTGACATTTCTGTGTAATAGTGAATAATTGACATTCATGTTATGTGGATTTGGATATTTTATGAAACATAGTAAATTAAAAGATAATAGTAAATAAACCAGTTATTAAAAACTTGTATAAAATTAATTTCATTTTTTGGTTGGACAAATTATGGGTTTTGAGGAGGAATTAATAGAGAAAATAAGGGAAAAAGTTATGTTGTGCAATAAACATTATCCCATGTACAGAAATCTCTTCTTAAGGCCATAACACAGTGAGAGCGACACAACAATGTTGGCTATCTCTGTTTTATTTATTGTAAAAGAAATGGCAAAAAGGAAAAAATTATGGAAAATCGCTAGTATTGCTTATGCGGCATACTTAAAATTGCAAAGCATAAAGAAAAAAACTTAAAAGAAGACTTATACCGATTTCCATTGATCAAGTATTCTAGCAGAAGTGTTACACTTTGCTTGCAGTGTTACATCGAAATTGTTCCATTGACCTGCACTACTAGAAAAAGTGTGCGTCAAATGAGTCTGGTGCTACACCGGAAAAATCGGCGGTGTTACACCGAAATATGCACACGTCTACATGAGATGTCATAACTGAATGTCATTGAGCATTACATATTAATCTTCAACTATTACTCTACCAAATTCATCCGAAATCACGCAAAATCTTTTTAGGTAACAGTTTTCATAATTTTATGTTATTCGTGATGTTATTTTTTCCAGAAAATTTCAATCTGACAAATTACACGGATATGAGTTACTATCACATTCTCATCGCGTCAAAAGTTGTTCCATTGAACTCGTTTTTTACTGATTAACGTGCACTTTTCTTAAAATATCAATGGAAATCGGTATAAGAAGAGATTTCTGTACATGGGATGACGCTTATCGCACAACATAACTTTTTCCCTCATTTTCTCTATTATTTCCTCCTCGAAACCCATTGTAGTATATTTGTACATCTGCACATACATACTACATATAAAAAGCGCCTCTCAATAATCATGTTCATAACAATAAAGCATAAGACAGTAACATGAGTAATCATTGTACACATGTATACATATACATTAATATCGATTTACATTGATATTTTAAGAAAAGTGCACGTCAATCAGTAAAAAACGAGTTTAATGGAACAACTTTTGACGCGATGAGAATGGAATAGTAGCTCATATCCGTGTAATTTGTCAGATTGAAATTTTCTGGAAAAAATAACATCACGAATAACGTAAAAATTATGAAAATTGTTACTTAAAAGATTGTGGCTTGATTGCGGATGAATTTGGTAGAGTAATAGTTGAAGATAGATATGTAATGCTAAATGACATTTCTCATGTAGATGTGTGCGTTTTTCGGTGTAAAACCGCCGATTTTTCCAGTGTAGCACCAGACTCATTTGACGTGCACTTTTTCTAGTAGTGCAGGTCAATGGAACAATTTCGGTGTAACACTGCAAGAAAAGTGTAACACTTCTACTAGAAAACTTGATCAATGGAAATCGGTATAAGCAAGCGCCATATCATGCCATCATACTTGTAAATATGTAACATGAGGCATGAACATGGAAAATAAAATATAAGGAAAAAACGAAGCAAAACATGCAATACTTCCAATTATGATTTGTAATCAATTCAATAACGAATAATAAGAATAAGTAAGTCAAGTCAAGTGACGCAAAGTATTTTCATAGTAGCAAATATGTATCACAATAAACAATTAAGTTTATTATTGTGAAAGATCATTCGATAAGTAGGAAAGCAGCGAATTTGCTAATTTAGAAATTTACTTTTGAAATTACCATTTCTTGCTTATGGAATGACTTTGCATAAGAACAATGTATTACGATAATATAAAAAGAGGATATCTAGTGAAATAAAGACAGATTTGATTCAAACGTCTAAGGTAGACCTTCATTTCTCTAATTCGGCTCTTCAGCCTATACCCTGATCGTAAAGCGGCACTTCAGCCTGATCACCCCCTTTAAAGCATAGGCACTAAAGCGGCACATAGCCTTGCCTTGCTTAACAAAGAAAGCTCTCTGACACTAGAGCGGCAAATCCATAGCCCAATCAAGAGCTAAGTATCGAGTTAAAGCATCGACGAATATATACATATATATATACCTATAAACATATGAAATGCAGAAAACCGCCTATAATGTTGGATGATGTGGATATGGATCTATGGATACTGTAGGTTAGGCGGGTATGTAATCCAAACAAATATCAATGGAGAAGTGATGTAACAGAGAAAGCTTTTACCATTTTTCAGTACTTAGGCAAAGGTTATGTTCCTCAGAATATAACCACAGACAACATACAACTAGATAAGAAAATTTCCACATAAGCCTGGATCACATTTTTAAACCTCTTTAACCTTACATTCAACCAAAAAAAAGCTAACAATAATAAGTGTTGCGAAGAATTTATGTGGCTATACAGCAAGAGAGAGAGAGAGAGAATGTATAGTATAGAGCTTTCTATTAGGGACCATTAGATTAGCTCGCTGTAAAACAAAGTTTTCGGACAGTTTATTTTTTTACATCTAGAAGTAAGTTGCCTCAGGCATAACTGATCGTTAGAGGTTAGAGTCAATTAATATGCAAAGGCAAGCCTATGCGGAGGAAGGTCAAATAGGGTTCTATGTGTTTGTGAAGGATCATTTCAAAAGAGTTGGCGAAGCCTAAGACTCTTCTAGTAACATACATATTGTTGCGAGCGTGGCTTTTGGTTCGTTATTTAAAACACAATATTAAATTTTTAATATGCAAGTTCTTTATTTCACTTCAATCATACAAAATTCATAAACCTTCGATTAATCAACTCAACTTTAATTATCGCTAATACTATACTTTCAATTATCGCAATCTAATTCCAACACTTTCGCACGTTTATTACTTTCGCTTGTTAACACTGCAACGTCTAAGACAAGACTCTTGTTCTGGTTATGACAACTGTTATATTTATACCCTAGAAACTCTCCAGATTATTCTCGAGTGTTCTATTCGAGAAGCTTCTTGACTGTTCTATTCATTCTATTCCTGAACCTTCCTGTAGAATCCATAATCAATTCTCCGAACCTGAAGTCGTTTACTCTCCATTACCAGTAGATGTCACCAGTTGTCTCTGTCTATTGCACGTAACACTGCCCACTTCTTAAATTTGTTCGTCCCGAACAACAGGTGGTCCACGGTCTTGATGCTCGTAGTATTGACACAAGCGGTCCAAATAAACAATTTTATGCTTGCCTCTTGTGCCACGCTGAATCCTGTACACCACGTCATTAATTCTAGTTACTACTGAATACGGTCCTTCCCAGTGTTGTTGCAATTTTGGAGAACATCCCTTACGTCGTCTCGGGTTGTAGAGCCAAACAAGATCACCTTCGTTAAATCCTGCGGAATTAGCACGTAAGTCAAAGCGGGTCTTCATCCGATCAGTATTTGTTTCTAATTTCGTCCTCGTGGCCTCGTGCACATCAGCTAATTGTTGTTTGAGCTCCGATACGTAGTCTTCTGGTAACTTTTGTTCACCTCTGGGGGTACCGAATTTGAGGTCGCTAGGTAAACGCATCTCTCTTCCGAATATGACTTTAGCTGGGGTTTGTCCGATAGTACTATGAATAGCTGATCTATAAGCCATTAGGAATATAGGAACATGTCGATCCCAATCGCGTTGATGATATTCAACTACTTTCTTTAGATGCTCGATCAATGTTCTGTTGAAGCGCTCTACCATGCCATCAGATTGTGGGTGTAGAGGAGCTGTTCTGGTTTTTCTTATTCCCAACATTTTACACATCTCCTGGAAAGTCCGCAATTCGAAGTTCCGTCCTTGGTCCGAATGATGTTCGTGAGGCACTCCAAACCTACTGACCCAATTCGTTATTAATTGTTCCGCAACTGTGGTTGCCTCTTGATTAGGGATTGCATAAGCTTCAGGCCATTTACTGAAATAGTCAATGGCAACTAACATATAACGGTTACCGCCATCTGTTGCTGGAAAAGGTCCAGCGATGTCTACGGCTATCCTTCCCATTTGCGTTTTAATATACCACATTCAACATGAAAAGAGTTCCATTGAGCCCAGTAACTTTTCAGCTTCTCGCTCCGTTCTGAAATATCCTTCCAGTCTGGTCTTTCCATGTCTTCTTTCCAAGCGAGAATGGGTGAAATGTCCGGATCTTCTTCTCGTTGTGCTGTTGTCAGGCTCTCGTTGTCCCAACCTGCAGATGGTTCCACGGTTACCAACTGTATAGTTGCTGTTGTTTCCTTTTCTTCCACCCGGGCGCAATGTTTGCATTCAAGTTTGCATAGACGTCGTGAAAGGGCGTCTGCATTTCCATGGATACGACCTCTTCGGTGTTGGATCTCAAGATCATAAGCCTGGAGTCGCTCTATCCATCTGGCGACTTGTCCCTCAGGGTTCTTAAACTGCAGAAGCCATTTAAGCGCTGCATGGTCGGTGCGAAGGATGAATTTCTGCCCGTAGAGATATGAAAATGTTTTGTTGAACTTACAATAGCAAGTAGCTCTTTTCTTGTAGCACAATAATTTTTCTCTGACTTTGAAAGTGCTTTGCCATAGTATGCTACTGGAACTACTTGACCATTCTCCTCCTGCGAAAGCACTGCACCAATACCTTCATTGCTGGCATCCGTATCTAATATAAATATTTTTCCCAGCTTTGGATGGTGAAGTTCTGGAGCTTCACAGAGCTGTTGCGTCAAATTTTCAAAACTTTCGTTGCATTTATCCGACCATATGAACGGCCTTCCCTTTTCTGTAAGTTGATGTAGGCTTCTTGCTATATCTGCAAAACCTTTCACGCATCGCCTGTAGTAGGTAGCTAAACCAAGAAAACTCCGTAATTGATGTTTGTCCTTTGGAACTGGCCAATTTTTGACGGCTTCTATCTTCTCTGGATCGGTTCTTACTCCTTCTGATGAAACTATGTGCCCTAAATATTTAACTTCATTTTTGAATAGAGCACATTTACTCGCACTGACCTTCAATTTTGCATCTTTGAGTCTTTGAAGTACGTCCCGTAAGTTGTCCAAGTAGACAAGACATGTTTTCCAGGTTAAACCACGTAGAACACATTCCATTAGTCGTTCGAATGTGGCTGGAGCATTACATAACCCGAATGGCATTACTTTGAATTGCCACAACCCACTGCCAACTGAGAAAGCAGTTTTCTCTCGGTCCTCGGGATGTATTTCCACTTGCCAGTAACCACTCTTCAAATCCAGCGTGGAAAACCATTGCGCTCCGGAAAGGGTATCCAACGTGTCATCAATCCTTGGTAATGGATAGCTATCTTTTCTCGTCACGTTATTTATTTGGCGGTAGTCTACACAGAATCGGGTGCTGCCATCCTTTTTCCTAACCAGAACAACCGGCGATGTCCAAGGGCTGTTACATTCCTCTATTATTCCTTGTTTCTTCATGGAGTTCATCATGTCTGACACTTCTGGTTGTTTGGCTAATGGCAATCTTCGTGGTGTCTGTCGAATGGGCCTGGAATCTACTGTATCGATCCGATGCTGGACAAGATTTGTTTTACCATAGTCATCATCATTCATTGCAAATAATTCCGAAAATTCATTGATCACCTCTTTGGCATCGTTGTGTTGTTGTTCACTTAAGGCACTGGACGAAAGAAGTTTCTGAACCTGTTGGGGAGTAGCTGGTATAGTTTTTGTCTCCTTAACTTTATTACCATTATCCAAATTGACGATTTGGTAAACGTGTTCGACGAACCTGAAAGAGAAGAAAAAATTACCACATACAAAATAAAAATAAACCAAGAAATCTTACTTGCACCTGGAGTGTGCCACAGGTGTAAAAGTCCCTCGACGACATGGAAAGAAAGAAAAAAATGAATTAAAAAATAGATGAAGTATGAATAAAATGAATATACAACACTGAACTTAACAATAAAAATTAGCGATATAACAGTAAAGGCGTTTTTTTTTTTGTACATGCAAACAATCAAAACAAACAACATAGAAGGCAGGAAATTATGTGTAATTTCCATGCCATAACATGCACATATCTAATTAAACATACAAAGGAGCAATCAACTATGTAAACAAAAGTACATGTAGAAGATAGGTGGACATTTCAGGTGAGAAAACACCCAAAACAAGCTCACCTGCACAGGTGTCCACCAATCTTAAAAACATTTAAAAAAACCAAAATAAATTTAATAAATGTTGTACATTACCTGCAGATTATGGTATCCAGCGATGAAAAAATCAGCACACATCACACAAAACACTATTAAATTAATAAAATTAATAAAAAACAAATCGCGCGCGTTTGAAAATTTTCGATTTATAACCACGGCGAAACTTCATGTTCCCATGACATGTAACGTGCTAAACCGGGGTAGAATCTTCGCGCGATTCTAATGGTCGCGTTCGTTTCGCGGTATTTTTGGCGGGATTCGCGTAATTCGCGATTTTTATAATTACTATTCACACTAACGAGTGCGAAAGAGAAGTACCGTGCGAACAAGACAAAACAGCAAAAGTCATGAGAGGAATTATTTGGAATGAACTAAAAATGGCGCGTCAATAAAGTAGACCAGAAATTCGTAAAAATTAATGAAAATCAAGAAAATTAAGATTAAATCTTTATGGTAAACATGCCAAAAAATGTAAAATCCATTTTGGCATATACCAATAATAATCAAAGGTCTTAATTTATATACAAAGGGCAACATTTTGATAATTTCACATTATGGATAGTGAAATTGAAACAAATTTGTCTATAAAAGGCGTGTCATTCCTTCATTCGATCTCTTTTTTTCTTTCGAGTTGTCATTCAGTTAAAATATGCCAAGTTGGTCATAATTTACTTTATATGCAAGTGTTTTTTGGTATCAATAGTGCTTCATAAAATTTTTTCATCGGTTTTACGTAAGAATTTGAGTGAAAATTCTGGCTCTAAATTTTGTAGCCATTTTAATTTGTGTATTGTACGAATTGACAAAGGGATTCAATAAATTGGGTTCTATAAAGAATTTATTGTTAATAATCATCAAGAAGGTAATTGTTATATACCTGAAAATGGTTGACAATGATAATTATAAGTAATAATTATCATTGGAAAAACCGTTTAAAAAATATTTTCATAGGTAGAAATAAGCTAATCATGCTTAAAACATGGTTAGCTTATCTCCTAACAAGGCGAAGAAATTGCCATCAGCAATTTCTTCAAATTCCTTTGCAACAAATAAAAATATTTTATCACAAAACGACTTGGGAAAAATAAAAGTTTTAAATTTCAACCCAAGTCGTTTCGATAGAAAAATAGCCCCACGATAAATCTTACCTTCAGTAAGATTTGTCGTAAATACGATATGTATGTACGTATGTATATACATACATATCGGGTGCATAAAAATTTTACTCCAGTGAAGACTGAAACGATCAGGTCTTCACCGAAAAAAGCTCTTATCAGCAAATTGTCGCGAGCTGCATACATTGTGATCGCAACAATGTATGCACGATAGAAAGACGATGGTTTGATATTTATGAGAATATCACATTTCATTCTCAACCATGGTCCGTCGCGATAATTCTGGGCATGTTTAAACATGTCCAGCGGTAAATAATTTTCTCAGGATAGTAATGCTAATTAAGCACTTTCCTATCCTGAACAACTAGACTTGCGATTAGAAAAATCGAAGTCGAGGGCAGTCAAATTTTAAAGGCGAAAGCGGTCAGTAAAAAGCAAAGTCGAGTGTTCGAAAACGAAAAAAGTCAGTGTTCGGCAATAAAATTAAAAGAGTCCCGAGTTTATTTTTTGAAAAGGATTTCTTACTTTTGGTGGCGGCGCGGTCTAAGTTGAAAAAAAGAAAAGGTTGTGATTAACGGCCGTCGTGCATCGTATTATAGTGACGAGTTCGATTGTTTGCTAACTTATATGTAAAATAGTGTCTATAAAAATAAAGAAAAAGATTAAAAGAAAAGCAATTGAGTGTCATTTTTTTCGCGGCCCCAGGAATACATCGGCGAATTAGCAAAGTTGAAAGGTGAGGTGTTACACAGAGTGTCTGCAATTAAACCCGAGGATATATACACAACAAAATTGGCGCAGCCGGTAGTATAGTGGAAGCCTGCTTTCTAAAAGTCCAAATAGAAAGGCATAGGAGCTTTAAAATCCGATATCCTGCGAACCTAAGGGGTTCCCTTGACGAAGCCACTCAGGCCAAGTCACCCCCAACACTCGGGTAGATACCATCTCTAAGCGCCTCTGCTCCAGGCGGGCAAGCGTTCACCCCAATTTGTGCACAGGCACCACCGAGGGATACAAGTTAACAGTCCAAAGAAGGAAGAGGAGAACCATTCCAAACTCCCCCAGAAGGACGAGTACAGATCAGCCAGGACACAGCTCTATAAGCAGCCTGAAGTTTCAGCCAAGCAGACGACCAAACGCTAGCAGTCAACGATCCGGAGTTGAAGAGGAAATCGAAGACGGATCATAAGCCCCCTTTTCAACTAGATCCAGAGGAAGTTAAGACGGCCCAGCCCCCCCCCCCCCCAGCTGCAAAAGTAAGCCGAAATCAACCGACAAAGGATTGAGAGGGAACTCGAAGGCGGTTAAAGAAACCCCCTCTCAATTACAGCAAAGGGACCTAAGCAGGCAAGGAGCCCCCCTTTCACTGAACAGCGCATCAAATGCCAGCCGTAGGATCAACCCCAGGTGCCAATACACAGCACCCCGGTGAAGGTACATCATCCGCTGCAGGAGAAAAACCTCCACAGTTACCCCCAACAGGACCTCGACTTCGAAGCGGAACCGTTCTGCCAGGTCCGAATAGTCAAGTAAGTTTAGCTAAGTTTTTAAATAAATTATACGAGAGAGCGCGGGAATCGGATAAACTGACGATTACCCATTTTGACGCCTTAGATCACAAATTAAAAACAGAGCGTGAGACCAGACTCGTCAAGTTAAAGACCTTAAATGAAAAAACAATACAGTTCCGAAAGGAACTAGAACAGTTTTCCGAATCTCGGCGCTCACTCAGTTTAGATCTAGAAAAGAATAAGAGTGTTAGGTTATGTGACAGTGATAGTGATAGCGACAGTGACGGTGAAGTAGCTGAACCAACTCCCGAAGACCTGCTGATCGATTGGCTCGAAGAATCCTTAACGGAAATCAGCCCAGAAACAAGCCCAGCTAGTCCACCCAAATTTAAATTTCCAGTCAATAGACTACACACAATGGTGGATTACGCTAAAGTAGCTAAGCTCACAGCTCAACTCGTTCCCTTATTTTCGGGTGAAAGTACCCCACAAATGGAACGAGAGTTACAAACCTTCATCGGCTGCTGCAAACAAACTATGCAGTGCCTAAATGATGAAGAAAAAGTGGCTTTCATTCAGGTCCTTCCTACAAGACTCAGAGGTGACGCATACCGATATTCGCTTGAGACGTCCCTGCTTCATTTACTGAAGTAGAGGAACGTTTAAACAGAACATGTCTTCCCCGTGAGACATATCAGGAGCTGGTGAACAAATTAATTACCACCAGACAAAACCCGTTAGAATCTCTCACTGTGTTCATTACAAGATTGAAACAGTTGTTGACGATTTGCAACGAGGCAGCGACACAGAAGTATGGAGCTGAGGCAGTCCCTGCTGTGAAAACACAGCTGATGGATTTTGCCAAAAACGCTTTGAAAAGTAGAGTAACCAACCCACACCTGTGTCAATATTTGCTCACGCAGGGAGAAGGAGATTTAGAAGCATTAATTCAAAAAGCCCTGGACATGGAGAAATTACAACAAAGTGCTACATTCGTCCAGACTCCTCTGGTCCAAGCTCCTCCAGTGGCGCCAGTAGACCCGGATCTACGAGTGCGAGCCTATTATAGAGCTCCTTATTATCAAATGCCATCAACACCTATGTTCGCATCACCTCGAGCTCCAAATCCAAACCAGTTTTCACGCAATGTGAATAACCCAGGTTCATCACAGGCACGGTAAAGACCATTTACAAACACTGATGCCAGAAACTTGGATACACATGCACTGGTCCGTAACATCACGTGTAACTTCTGCCAGCGAAAGGGTCATACTTATTCAGATTGCCTTAAGCGCAAAAACACCCCTTTCTGCTCAAACTGCAAAATCTATGGACATGACGTCCGTGATTGCAGAAAAGGTCAACAAACGCAACAGATTGTTCCTCCACGCCTCTCAAATAGATCTACACAGGATCAACACAACACAAAGAGTCCTCAAGTCTTCAACATAAGACTCAAATGCACCTTTTGTGGTCGCCGAGGACATGCAGACGAAGACTGCCGCCAGAAGAAAAAATGGGAAGCCCGGAGTCAGGGAAACGACATGCAGTCGACCCAAAACTCCCAGGCTCGACTATAAACCCAACAAAAAAATTAAAAGGGTCACCTCAAGCGCCCGAATCCGGTGTCCCTACAGTGAAACTTCCACTGGACATAAGCCTTAACGGCCATACAAAACTAGTAGTGGACACTAGCGCTGAGGTTAGTATTATTAAGAAAAGAGCAATTAAAGACCTCAAAATAATTAATTCCAATGAGGCATGCACTTTACAGACCTCTTTTGGAACCGGAAAGACATTGGGAAATTGCAAGGGCAACTTCAATTTTAAAAATAAAATTCCCTGCAAGTTTCAGGTGGTACAAAACCTGCCAGGTCTTTCCGATGACGGCCAATTAGGAAACGATTTCCTATCAAACAATTGTAATGTTGAAGGCCCAAATAAAGCACTCAGGTTTCCTTGTACGGAAACAAATCCTGAAGAGTTTACGGTGCCCTTGTCATGCAAAACGGACAAGCTGTATTCCAGTAAAGCAGTCGAAGTGAGGTCACTTGCTGAAAGGATGGAACCTAAACAGGTTAAGCTATCTACATGCAGTGTCTCCAAGGCATCTCAATGCTGGCTGCCAGGTTCAACAAGAGCCGACGGAGTGCGAAAAGAGCTGTCTGGGTGATCAAAAGACCAGCGAAATGAGGCAGCATCTGGTTACCTTACGAGAACCAATATGCATACCTGCTAGGTCACAAATTATCACCACAGTCCCGTTGAGAGTGAAGGAAGAATTGCTCTGTCTATCTAAAGAGATAGGCGACGGAGTCTTCCTGGCCAACAGTTTACTCCCTACTGGAAAAGAAACAGTGCTAGTTGCCATACTCAACATTAACAAATTCCAAGTAGTCATCAACAGTTTATTATTACAACTGCTCCCTATACATGACTACGCCGTCATCCCAATAGGAGAAGCCACTGATACACAACACGTTCTTAAGCCGAATAAATTTCAAGCGAGTAACACAAACATCAGTGAGCTTCCCAAGGCAGAACAGAAGTCAAGCAAAACTTCTTTCTCCAGAATACCTAGATATAAGTTACTAACGCGGTCCAAGAGCCCCATACAAGACGCGTGCGAGCTCAGTAAGACCCGAATAGAGGCAAGAACGACTCCACCGTCCAATAGAATAAGTTACAAAAATTTTACATGGCCCCAGAGCCAAATCAGAGATGCGAGCGAGATCCAGAAGCCGACAAGCAAAATGCAGTTGACTCCTCCATCCAATATACCTAAATGTAAGATAACCACACGGACAAGATGCCCACCAACAGGTGCGTGTGAGCTCAGTAAGACCTATTCTCAGGCAAAGACGACTCCACCACCCAATAAAATTAGTGTTAAGAAAAAGCAGAGGCCCAAGAGCCCCACCAGCAGTGCGTGCGAGCTCAGAAAGACCTACTTAAAGGCAAAGTCGACTCCACCACTTAATAAAATTAGTATTAAGAATACAAGGTGCTCTATAAGCCCTATAAAAGACGCGTGCGAGATCCGAAAGACCTCATTGAAGGCAAAGTTGGCTCCACAGTCAAATAGTATTAAGAGAACCAATTTTTCACGGCCTATTAGCCAAAATACGAAAGCGTGCGAGTACTTGGACCAATGTAAAGTACCCATAAATTACGGTACTCCACCAATAAAAGAGCAGGAAGCACATGCCCTGCCGACTAGTAAAGTAAGTAAAAATACTCACAAAAAACGGTTACAACAACTTAAAACTAACGTAAGCTTTTCGGAAAATACAGCTATCTTATTTCCGGATCATGAAGATCCCACACATACTCCGCGAGTCAACAGGTCAGACCAAGAGCACAGCCTAGACCCAAATCTAAATGCGGAAGAAAAAGCTTCGATATCCGAACTCTGCTACGAGTACAACGATATCTTCTTTCTAAAAGGTGATAAGCTCACATACACAAATGCTATCACCCACAATATCCCTTTAATACAAGATCAAGCGCCCATAAACCAAAAGGCCTACAGATTACCAGAGACCCAGAGACAAGTCATCAACGAGCAATTAAGAGAAATGCTAGACAACGGGATAGTCCAAACTAGCAAGAGCCCATGGAATTCACACTTATTAATTGTCCCCAAAAAGGCGGGACCCGATGGTGAAAAAAGGTGGCGCGTCGTTGTCGATTTTCGCAAATTGAATGAAAAGACAATTGGCGACGCATTTCCGCTACCGCGAATCGAGGATATTCTTGACCAACTAGGTCATGCCAGGTACTTTACCACTCTCGATTTGGCCAACGGCTATCATCAAGTCTTAGTCGACAAAAAAGATCGACATAGCACTAATTACGGGCACTACGAATTTAAGCGTATGCCATTCGGACTCAAACGAGATCCCGCTACATTCCAACGCCTCATGAACTTCGTTCTGACAGGCCTACAAGGCCTCGAATGTTTCGTTTATCTTGACGACATCGTCATTTATGGTAAGAAACTAAATGACCACAATGATAAACTTCGCAAGGTTTTCGACAAATTGAGAGAGGACAACCTCAAACTGCAGCCAGAGAAGTGCCAGTTCTTGAGACGAGAAGTTGTTTACCTAGGGCACAAATGCTCTAGCGAAGGTGCATTACCAGACCCCAGCAAAACGGCCTGCGTCCAAACATTCCCTGTTCCTAAAACAGTAAGGCAAGTTCAGTCCTTTTTAGGACTTGCCAATTACTACAGGAAGTTCATTCCGGACTTCTCTAAAATAGTTCGTCCAATTACGAATTTACTCCGAAAGGATGTAAAATTCACTTGGACCGAGAAATGCCAAGAAGCATTTCAAAGCATTAAAAATGCTCTACTTTCCCCACCACTTTTGATCTATCCAGATTTCACTAAACCCTTCAATCTTACAACGGGCGCCAGCAACGAAGCATTAGGCGCTGTGCTTTCCCAAGGAGAAGTGGGAAAAGACCAGCCTATCGCCTATGCAAGCCGAACGCTGAACAAAGCCGAGAGAAATTACTCCACTATTGAAAAGGAGTTATTGGCTATAGTCTGGGCCACTAGGAATTTCCGATGCTACCTCCAAGGCAGGAAATTCACGGTCTATACTGACCACAAGCCTCTTAAAGTTGTCTTTAACGTTAAAGACCCAACTTCCCGTTTGGTGAGATTTCACCACAAATTATCAGAATTCGATTATACCATCGAATATAAACCAGGGAAGTATAATACCAATGCGGATACATTAAGCCGCATTCCACAAGTATTAATCGAAGACAATACAGTCAACACTTTAGCGGTACAAGCCCAAGTCCACCACACTATGGACTCAGATGTGGAGGAAAACATTTCCCCAAATAAAAAGAAAACAAAGAAACCCGCTCATTGCTTCGCCGTGACCAGAGCTCAAAAACAAAAATCCCAAGAGGTCAATACTAGCTCCAGCGCTGAAACACAGCCCACGGCAGCGGAAAATACAGAAATTAAACTCCCAGAGGCGGAAATACAACCCCCTGCTACGCATGAACAAGAAATAAGTCCAGTCAAGGCACCTGAGATAATCACGAGCCCCAAGGAAGTTCAAACAATCCTAAAGGATTACCACGACTCTCCTTTCGGCGGCCATCAGGGTGTCATTAATACTTATAAAAGCATCAGACGCAAGTATTGGTGGAGACACATGCTTAGCGATATAAAAAAGTACATAAAAAAATGCCCTAAGTGCCAAACAATGAAGGCATCCCCACAATTCAAGATGCCAATGGTAATAACGGACATCGCAGAACAACCTTTCGACAAGGTTTACCTCGATATAGTAGGTGCACTAGAAGAGACCATATCAGGTAATAAATATATCTTAACCTTTCAAGATAATCTTACCAAATTTGTCGATTGGTATGCCATACCTAATGGAGAAGCAGTAACGGTGGCGCAAATCTTTTTCAATGAGATTGTCACGCGTTATCGCATTCCAAAGAGAATAGTCACCGATCAGGGAACTAATTTCCTGAGTGAGCTATTCAAGAAGGTTTGCAAACTACTAAAGGTAAAGAAGTTACAGACTTCCGCATACCATCCACAGTCTAATGGAGCACTAGAGCGTGCCCATAGACCGTTAATCGAATATCTGCGTACAATAGTAGATGAAAATCCTAAAACATGGGAACAATTTCTACGAACCGCTGCATTCGTGTACAATAACAGTGTGCACGAGGGTACTAAATTAACCCCAATGGATTGCCTTTACGGCTTCACAGCGGATGTCCCAACTAATTTAAAACGGGATCCTGAACCCGTTTATAAACACGAAAGTTATTACCATATGCTCAAGTATAAACTACAAAAATCATATGCCACGGCTCGTAAAAATCTATTAGCCAGCGAACAACGCTCAAAGGCATATTACGACAAAAGAGTCAGGCCTCTCACTTTCCACCTAGGAGACAAAGTCTTCCTCAAAAGTGAAAGCCGAAAACACAAACTGTCTCAAATCTGGGTTGGCCCATATCTGGTAATCAATGTACCCAGTCCAACAAACACTACCATAAAAATAGGCAAGCGGCAGGTTGTAGTACACAAAAACCGTTTAAAGCCCTATTACGAGTAGTACACTGGCACATACACCTTTAGAAAATAAGTTCCACTGAAACAAAATCCCGCCAATTAAACTAGACACTACCTACATAAAAGTTCCGCACTCGGAATTATTTACTATGACTCACGAAGTCAACCCTTACCTAAATTTTATTTAAATCAATAAAAAATACACTAAGTAAACAAAACTGAACATATAACAAATAAACCCTTACTCTCTGAGTAAATTAAATACTCTACCAATAAAATTTATTTTGCTTGCCTTGACTTGCTTCCTTCATACCTTGCCTTGAGAGTTTTGTATTCCTGTTACAGCACAGATCTTGCAAACATTGTAAATAAGTATATATATGTACATACACATATATGTATACACATGGCTGATCTGAAAATCGTGTAAGCAGTATGAATGCATATGATATTGATAATAATTAATTGTTGCAACACAGATTTCCCAAAATCTGGGAATCTTGCAAGCATTGTAATTAAATATATATAAATGTAAATACATATATATGTATACACATAGCTGCGTCAGAGGTTGTTCACCGAGTGAAACGCAGTGCATCAGCGGTTCGTTCACCTGTGTACTATATTCCACCTCGAAATATCTATGCGTGGCCTGTTCGGCTTTGCATTTTAATTCTTTGATAGAAATAAGTGCAAGGTCGACAATTTAGGTATGATTTTCGTTGCCGGTTTGTTGGGCTCGAGGTGAAATTGAAAATTGCAAATAAACAATTTAAGCAATTTTGCAATTGAACTCCGGGGTCAGCGAACTGACCGATGATTGTACAGGTGGACTGGGCACCTGAAAAAGAAAAGCCCAGTGAGTGGACCAGAATTCGCGGTGTGGATTGTCACGCGTTTGTTAAGTAAGAAAAACGGAGATTTTTAAGATCGGGGTCGCCTCACACACTTTGTTGGTCGTAAAAACAAAAAAGTAAAGAAATAATTGTAAAGTGTAATTTTTGTAGAAAAGGAACGACAGTGATAAAGAAATAATTGTAAAGTGTAATTTTTGTAGAAAAGGAACGATAGTGATAAAGAAATAATTGTAAAGTGTAATTTTTGTACAAAACGATCGATAGCGATAAAGGAAAGATTGTAAAGAGTTATTTATAAAAAAAGAATTGTAAAGGAAAATTTGTAGTTGTGGTGCGTTAAATAAAATAAAAAGGTGGAAACCAACGACACGAGTGTTAGTTGATTTACAAACCCCTCTAAAAATATAACAATTGGCGCAGCCGGTAGGATAGGGGAAGCCTGTTTTTCATAAATATACGAAAAATTTAAGAGCTTGAAAACCCTCTATCTTACGAGAGAACCTAAGGGGTTAATCAGACAAGAGTAAACACTGGGCAAGACACCCTACCCTCGCCTGGAGTTGAGTCTGGCTTCAGGGGTGTTTAGATCTTGTCGCCCCCAACGCTCGGGGTTGATCAACTTTAACTGCCTCTGTTAGGAAAACAAGCAGCCACCCCCTCAGCCAAGTGCAAAGCACCAACGCCGGAGTTCAGGAAGTACTCAGCAACTGAAAAATCGCCGCAACTCAGCCATCTCTGGAGGTACAGCACAGCCAACGCATTGAATTGAGAGGGAATACGAAGACGGCACAAGCCCCCCTCTCAGTTAGATCCAAGGGAACTAAGACGGCAGGAGCCCCCCTAGCTGCTAATCTCATATACGGTGGTAAATGAGCGATAAAGGCTCTCACCAAGAAACACCGCTGGAAAGCCAATTATCAACTTCACCACAAACTTCCTCGCCGGGCGACGCGCAGGAAGTTCCGCCCCGGTACAAAGGAAGCAACGAGGGAGCAACAGCTACAATAAAGGGAGCGACGACAATAGCCCCCACGACCCAAGGAGTAACACTCAGGAGCGAGACAACCCTGACAGGTCCCCGACAAGTAAGAGAAAAAAATTTAGATTTAGAATCTTATTTAAAAATAATAGAAGAGAAAGTGCGAAATTCCTCCGAACTCTCTGTATTCCAGTGCGACTTAATTGAAAAAAACCTCGCAAAGTCTCGCGAACAAAGGCTTGCACAGATAACAAAATTTAAAGAAAATACAGAGAAGTTCAAGGAGAGCTTAAAAGAGTTTGGAGAATTTTCGCACTCGCTCGAGTTAGAAATAAATCAAAATAGTGGTTACTTAAGTGAAAGTGAAGTCAGTGGTAGCGAGCCATCCGCGAGTGAAATAGTTTTGAATTGGCTGGGCGATTCCCTTCTGGAAACCAGTTTAGACGAAACTAGAATCGGAACAGTGTCATATACTCGCCAACCAGGTGATATTGACAAAGGGTCGAAGTCAAACATGACAGATTACGCTAAAGTAGCCAAACTGGCAGCACAGTTGATTCCTCTTTTTTCGGGCGAACCACACCCAAAATTGAGCTTAGAGCTCCAAACCTTTCTAGGTTGCTGTAGGCAGGTGACCCAGTGCATCTCAGTACAAGAGCAGTCAGCTTTCCTTCAAATTTTCCCCACTAGACTTCGGGGCGAAGCTTACCAGTTATTCGCCTCAAACATCCCGACCACATTCAAGGAGGTAGAAGAACGGCTCAATCGAGCATACCTTCCTCGAGAAACTTACCAAGAGTTAGTAAATAAATTAATTACTACTCGCCAATAACCGCAGGAAGCCCTGGCCACTTTTACATCGAGATTGAAACAATCGCTAGCTCTCTGCGAAGATGCGGCAGAAACTAAGTACAGTGAAACAGATGCCCCAGCTGTTAAAAAACAGTTGGAGGACTTTGCTAAAAATGCACTTAAGACTGGTGTTCATAATCCACATTTATGTCAATATTTGTTGACGTTAGGAACTGAAACACTCGAAACCCTAATACAAAAAGCGTTGGATATGGAAAGACTCCAACAAAGTGCATTTCAGCTCCACTCACCCACACTAATTCCACCAGGTTATTATGAGCAGTTAGTTACGAACTCACCACAAGCTTATTCACCCACCCAAATTGGTTATCAGGCACCTACAGTTCCAGCAATGCACCCAATTACGAACGCCTCACAGTATACACAAGCCTCAAACACAAAAAATACACGAGGCAGAGAATACCAATACAGACAAGCAAATACAAATGTAATAAATAATAAAAATAACCTTCAAAACATTAACTGTAGTTTTTGTAATAAAAGAGGACATACGTACACTGACTGTTTCAAGCGAAAAAATACGCCGTATTGTGGAAAGTGCAAAGCATATGGTCATGATGTTCGCGAATGCAATCGCAACCGTGAATACCCAACAAATACTCAAAACCCCCAAAAACCAGGAGATTCTCGTGATCAGCAAAAACCCCGTGTCTACAATGTGCGGCTTAAATGTGACTTCTGTGGTCGAAGTGGACATACTTTAAATGAATGCCGGCAAAAGCAAAAATGGGAAGCTCAGAGTCAGGGAAACGACATACAGTAGGCCCAAAACTCCCCGGCTCGACTTTAAAAATCCCATTAAGTAAATTAGGTTCCCCTCAGTCGCCCAAAATGGGTGTACCTACAGTAAACCTTCCATTAGATATCGGCCTAAACGGCCAAGCAAAATTAGTAGTAGACACCGGCGCTGAGGTTAGTTTAATAAAGAAAAATGCATTAAAAGGTCTCGATTCAATCAACACAGAAGAAACCTATAAATTACAGACTCCCTTTGGGACTGGAAAGACACTGGGGAGCTGTCAAGGAAATTTCAATTTAAAAAACAAAATCGCCTGCAGATTCCAAGTTGTGCAAAACTTGCCCGGTCTTTCCGACGACGGACTTTTAGGTAACGACTTCCTATTGAAAAACTGTAATGTTGAAGGTCCTAACCGCACCC
Organism: Dioctria rufipes; assembly: GCA_963924295.1. Taxonomy (NCBI): domain Eukaryota; kingdom Metazoa; phylum Arthropoda; class Insecta; order Diptera; family Asilidae; genus Dioctria; species Dioctria rufipes. Next base: position 20,605 of record CAWUPM010000190.1, on the reverse strand, counting down.
TAAGATTCCCTCGCACCGAAACCAATCCAGAGGAATTCGCATTGCCTCTATCTTTAGCAACGGAAAAACCGCACCCGCAGAAAGCAGTCGAAGTGAGAGAACAGGCAGATAAGATAGAACCTGTAACGGTACAATTATCCACCTGCAGTATCTCCAAGGCATCCCAAACGAAAAATGCTGGCTGTCAAACTCAAAATGAGTTGCGGGAATACAAATCTAAAAATCTGGATAACATCAGTGGAACCGACGCAATAAGGAAATATAAGGTCTCTTTGAAAAAACCTATTTGCCTACCCGCTCGGACACACATTGTTGCCAGAATTCCATTGCAAGTGAAGGAAGAAATGCTCTGCCTATCTCAAGAGATAGAAGACGGAGTCTTCCAGGCAAATAGCTTACTTCGTACTGGGGAAGAAACAGCGCTAGTAGGTATCCTCAATATTGCTAACCATCAAGTAGTTCTTTCAGAATTGGCATTACAAGTAGTCCCTACAAAAGACTACAAAATAAACCCCCTCAATCCACCAAGAAGTTCTGAAAAACCCTCGAGTGTCAATAATAGTATACAGTTTAAAGGCGCGGGGGAGAATAATTCAAAATCTATGGTACAAAAACCTCCCCCACCTCGTAGTGATAAGTTTGATACATGGCCACAAGAGCCACCCAAAATTGCAAACAGGCACTCTAAAAGTCCTGAACAACCTGTCGGTTACACGGAACAACGAACCTCATCGTTCGTAAGTAATAAAACATATTACCTACTTTTAATTTCTATTTTAAGTTATCTTTTTCACTACATCTATCCCTCAAAAAATGCACTGTGTAAAAAACCCGCAAAACCTGAGCTCAAAAGTAGCCCCAAGGTACATATGGCTTTCCAACCAACAAAGTTTAGATCTAAGTGCTCAACGCGGCCGAACTGCCCCAATAACACCCATGGAGACCGCACTAAGCCTGATAAAGTTTATAAAATGCATAACGGCCTCATGTCATCTAAACAAAAGGATAAATTCGTATCCTCAAGGGAAATCAATGATAATTATAAATCCCAAGCAGTGAAGAAGAGAAAAGTTCTGCAAACAACAGACTCTACAGATAAAGCGGCCATATTACAGCACGTGAGATATTTATACCCGACATACGACGAGCCGGATGTATTAGACAATCACCCGCGTTTCGAGAAGTTAGAGCAGGAAATCAAGTTAGACGAAACTTTAAACACAGATGAAAAATCTTCGATATCGACACTCTGTCATGAATATAATGATATTTTTTTCCTCAAAGGCGATAAACTCACCCACACTAATGCTATCACGCACAGAATACCTTTGGTGCAAGATCAAGCACCAATTAACCAGAAAATGTACAGGTTACCTGAGACTCAAAGGGAAGTCATAAACGAGCAACTGAAAGAAATGCTGGAGAGTGACATTGTCCAGCAAAGTACAAGCCCTTGGAATTCACCTCTTCTAGTGGTCCCCAAGAAAGCGGGCCCAGAGGGTGAGAAAAGGTGGCGAGTCGTAGTTGATTTTCGTAAATTAAACGAAAAGACAATAGGCGACGCTTTTCCACTCCCTCGAATCGAGGACATTCTCGATCAGTTGGGCCACGCAAGGTATTTCACGACGCTTGACTTAGCAAACGGATATCACCAAGTGCTCGTCGATCCCGTAGATAGACCACAAATAGCCTTCAGCACAAGTTATGCACACTACGAGTTTAAACGAATGCCATTCGGGCTAAAAGGAGCCCCAGCTACTTTCCAAAGGTTAATGAACTTCGTTTTAACAGACCTACAAGGCCTGGAGTGCTTCGTTTATCTGGATGATATCGTCATCTACGGTAAAAATTTAGAAGATCACAACAACAAACTTCGAAAAGTCTTCGATAGACTAAGGGAAAACAATCTCAAATTACAACCTGAAAAGTGTCAGTTTCTGAGAAAAGAGGTCGTCTATTTGGGACATAAGTGCTCTAACGACGGAGCACTTCCTGATCCTAGTAACACGGCCTGCGTCCAAACTTTCCCTGTTCCGCGAACTGTCAGGCAAGTCCAATCATTCCTAGGACTTGCCAATTATTATAGGAAATTTATACCAGATTTCTCAAAAATAGTACGTCCAATAACGAATTTACTTCGAAAAGATGTAAAATTCACTTGGACTGAGAAATGTCAGGAAGCATTTCAAACCATTAAAAAAGCTTTAGTCTCTCCACCACTTTTAATTTATCCGGACTTTTCGAAAGCATTCAATCTCACCACGGACGCTAGTAATGAGGCCATAGGAGCTGTTCTTTCTCAAGGAGAAGTGGGAAATGACCAGCCCATCGCCTATGCCAGCCGTACTCTAAACAAGGCCGAAAAAAACTACTCCACTATTGAAAAGGAGTTATTGGCCATTGTATGGGCAGCTAGAAATTTCCGATGTTACCTTCAAGGTCGGAAATTCACGGTCTATACAGACCATAAGCCCTTGAAAGGAGTCTTTAATGTTAAAGACCCTACTTCACGTTTGGTGAGATTTCATCACAAGCTGTCAGAATTCGACTATAACATCGAATACAAGCCCGGAAAATACAATACGAATGCGGACGCACTAAGTCGAATCCCACAAGAAGTCAAAGAAGACAATTCAGGCAACACATTAACGATAAAGGCCATAGTCCACCATCGTATGGAATCCGATGTGGAGGACAGTAAACCGCCCACAAGAAAAAAACAACCCGCTAAATGCTACGTAGTAACCCGAGCCCAAAAACAAAAGGCACAGGAGGAAAAACAGAATCCTACTAAGAAAAATAAGGAACACTCATCAGAAACAGATGAACTCCAATCAACAGAGACACACTCAAACTCCCCTACCGCACTCGATGAAAAATCGCCGGAAATAAGGGCACCAAAAAACCCCGAGATAATCACAAACCCCGAGGAAATCAGGACAATATTGAAAGATTATCATGATTCTCCCTTCCGTGGCCACCAGGGTGTAATAAAAACTTACAAGCGAATTAGAGGCAAATACTGGTGGAGAAATATGCTAAGTGATATTAAAAAACATATTAAGAAATGCCCAAAGTGTCAGACTATGAAAGCTTCCCCTCAAACTCGAATGCCAATGATGATAACGGACATAGCAGAGCAACCATTTGACAAGGTCTACCTGGACATTGTGGGCCCCTTGGAGAAAACCGCCACAGGTAATAAATATATCCTGACTTTTCAAGATAATTTGACCAAATTCGTCGATTGGTATGCCATACCCAACGGGGAAGCAATTACAGTAGCCAAAATTTTCTTCGACGAAATCGTCACGCGCTACCGTATCCCCAAAAGAATAGTCACTGACGAGGGATCCAATTTCCTAAGTGAACTATTCAAAAGGGTATGTAAACTCTTAAGGGTAAAAAAGCTAAAAACTTCAGCTTATCATCCCCAGTCTAATGGAGCACTAGAGCGTGCCCACAGACCCCTTATAGAGTACCTGCGAACTATCGTAGATGAAAATCCCAAAATATGGGATCAATATCTACGAACCGCTGCGTTCGTGTACAATAACAGCGTACACGAGGGTACGAAACTGACCCCAATGGACTGCCTTTACGGCTTTACAGCGGACGTCCCAACGAATTTAAAACGGGACGCTGAACCTGTTTATAACCATGAAAGCTATTACCATATACTAAGGTATAAGCTACAGAAATCTCATGCTACAGCTCGAAAGAATCTCCTCGCTAGCAAGAAACGTTCTAAGGGGTATTACGATAAAACAATACGGCCCCTTACTTTCCACGTAGGAGACAAAGTACTACTCAAGAGCGAGAGTCGGAAGCGTAAGCTCTCTCAAATCTGGGTAGGACCATATCAGGTAACCGCGATCACGAGCCCAGTTAATACAACCATAAAAATGGGAAAAAGGCTTGTGACTGTACATAATAACCGCCTAAAATTTTACTATGAGTAAAAAACACCTCATAATCTTAAATCTGTCCTAATGTGATCGATATTCTACAACCTTCCTCCAAAATTTTGTTTACTGTATTTTGACAAAACTTTCTTTACTGTTACTCGCCGACGTTTTAAACTAACCTTGTAGCCTTCCACTTAACTTAGTTTCGTGGAACGGCCTTTAATCTATTACCCCAAGTACCAGAACAACAAAACGGTATAGTCAAGGGTTCCAATAATTTATATATAATACATATAATATATAATATATATATGCCTATCTTTTATTGAAACTCGCGGTGGTAGCTACGACCGGTTCACCTTCACAAGCGTGTAAATACCACTGTGGTGACACCGCCAAGACATTGCCCTAAACCACCTCATTTTCCTCTAGGCATGGAATCACTACTCATATTCACACTGCTTCTTCAACTTACGGCGGGAGAAATAACAGAGGAACCCTACAGAGTAACCCCACTCAACAACACAGGAATTCTACTGGAAGACCTGGGAACGCTGATGGTATACCACACTACATGGAACATATTTACAGAACTAAACCTAGCGGAGTTAGAAAATCAAACCACACTTGCAGAGCACGCGGAACACCTCGTACATCGATTGTGTGTGAATAGCACTAAGCAAGAAGATTTGTGTAACACTCAGCAAAAGCAGGTACATGCTATTATCGAAAACATAAAACGACGCACGAGCATAATAAGGCAACTAGTTCCCAAATCACGCACAAAGCGATCGTTTTTCGATGGGGTAGGAAACGCCATGCATTATCTGTTCGGCACTATGGACAGCAAAAACGAAGATGAGATATACAGCCGACTAGAGGAAGTCGAAACCAATGCACACACACTAGCTGAACTGGAAAAACAACAAATACGCGTGGTGAAGACAGCATTGGAACAGATCCAGAAGCCTTTAATAATGATCATGGACCGACAAAGGCAAATAGCTTACCAACTAAATGATTTACACAACATAACAGAAGATCTGACCAGAAGGCAATTGAGGCAGGAAATATTATCCAGCCTACTACTCCAAGTGGTAGAGATCGAGTTTCGTCAGCAGTCTCTGCTAGACATAATAATAACCAGCAAAAATAATCATATACACCCTTTGCTAGTATCTCCCAATACTCTTTTAGATATATACCATAAAACCCACGCTGAGTGCCCCAATCAACAGAACTGTCCTTCAATGTTATTCCAAACATCAGGAGCCCAGTCTCATCTCATAGGTAACAAATTAATAGTGAGGATAACACTACCAATATTCAATATTCCTAGCATGAAACTCTACCAAATTCGCTGTTTTCCAATTCACACCGAGTCTGACCATTCGCTAATACCTGACATAGAGTATTCACACATAGCTAGCCAGTTGCAAACGCAGGAATTTCTGCTCCTGAAATTGGAAAATTTCAAAGCAATCAAGAAAATCACACACACCAGACAAGAAAATACCTATGCAGGAGGATTAAACACACCCATAACGAGAGCGGCATCCTCCCAGGAATGTATAATTAAATTACTCTTGAACCCATTGAACGAAAACCCACACTGTGTTCTGAGGGTGCAGATCCCCAAACGTGATATTTTAATTAAGCTTAACAAGCCCAATACTTGGCTATTTTCATTCGTCAACCCCACCGTAGTTCACATTACTTGCCTAAATCGGTATACTATCTCCAAACTAAGAGGTCAAGGAATATTAGACTTGACACAACAATGCCAAATGCAAATAGGAGCACAAGTGTTACACTACGAAGGAGAGAATAAGCACCCGCTTAAAATCCTACAACCAGCATATTTTCCCTCACTAGCGGACTCCAATTTTGAAGTTAATTTAACGCAATTATTCCCCGAAGCAACCAAAGGTCCAACGTCGGAACCAGAATTATTAAGGGGAGACGAAACAAATGAGCTTATACACAGAAGCACATTTTCGTTGGAAGAAATCCAGGCAAAAATTAGCAAACTGACGGAAAAAGGTACGCAAAAAACATTCAGACTATTGGCAACCACATCCATATCCTGCACCAGCTTACTAGTTCTAGCGGTTATCATATACAGCGTGATAAAGTGTATTTACCCTTATATAGTCAAAAGAATATATAAAGTAAATGCGCCACCAACACCAAAAAATAACCTTCCAGAGGAACCCACCTATGCTTGCCCAGAGCCCCAAAGGCGTTTTCAGACAATGCCGAAGCAAAAAACAGTTCAATTAGTGGAAAAATAAATCGCTGACGTTGGCACTGACGACACAAAAAAAAAATTTTTTTGTAAAGATAATTCGAATAGTAGAATAGCCACATTAAGCTTCAAAGATCAATAGCGGTAGAGACGATGTTATAAGATAAGTCGAAATAAAAATAAGAACGAATAATAAATAAGTATATATATAAATATATATACGCATAGAATAAAATAATTACATTATGTAAAAAACAAAGCAAAAAAAAACTATATATACGTATATAGGAATAAAATAATAACGACACAACTACACTACACACTTTAACAAAATTAAAAAAAAGAAAGAAAAAAAAAAGAGAAGAAAAGATAAATCTACTGAAATTTTAATTTATTTCCAATTGTTATGTTTTACTTTAGAGTAAACATACATATAGGTTTGTAGTAGATTATATATGTATGTCAGTTAGTAGTTGACACGTGTCGTTCCAGTTTCAAATTCTTAAGACAACATTCGAAAAAAAAAACAAAATGAAAACCCGTTCGTTCTTAGAATAAGAGAGTTTAAACAAAAAATCCTAAATACAATCGCCAAATCATAACACAAAAAAAAAGGAACAACAAAAAACACACACACTTGAGAGGGGGAAAGGAATAAAAAATAACAAAACACATCTTTTCAACATAATCCTTTATTACACAAGAATTATGGTACACTATTAATCCCAACACTCCTCAACTCGGTTCGACGGCTGGTGCACCGCGTCCTCTTCCACATCATAATACGGCTGGAGCTCGGGGGAAGGACTAACGCAGCGCCCGTAGTGCTGGAATAGATCCCACGCAGGAGTACAGCAACCACAAACGCCAAATTCTCCTGAGAGTACAAAAGTTCCTCCTGGAAAGAAAGAAAAGGGGGGAATGTAACTTTATAAGGAAAAAAGAAACAAGAACAAAAATAGTATTCCACAAAATCAACACTTACCAGCTGCAGACAAAGCCTGACCTCCATGGGGGAAGATCTTGAAGTCCACCTGGTAATAACAATGTGCACGGGCTTCAGCCATCCATATAGCCTGCGTGCGTCGACCCCTCTGGTGCACCAATAACCGAAGAGGTCCCTGCCAGTCGGGAACGACTGACAGGACCAAGATTCCCCGAACCCTGGCGATTAATTTCGGTGGCGGAACTAGAGGCACACGACGTATTGTCTCGCAAAGCAACATTTTGAATAGAAATATGAACCTTTCTCCAACCAACGTTAATTAAATAAAACAGTACCTACACAAAAAAAAAAATTACAGCACCGCTCCATCACAACGAGCAAATTCAAGGTTACCACAAACTCACCTAATTAGATAACACAAAACAAAGAACAAAACAAAAAGGCAGATAAGAAAATAGAGGATTCTGACCGACTGCAGAACATAGTTACAAAAAATAATAAGATAAGATTACCCTCATTCTTTCTCATGAAAAAATATACATACATACATATGTGTGAAACATTAACATAAAAAAAAAATGACGAGCAAACATAGAACATGAGATACAGTAAAAAAAACAATGTGAGTAATATATAATATAAGTATATATAACGGGTGATTTTTTAAGAGGTATAGGATTTGATTTTCAAAAAAAACACAAAAAATTTGAAAAATTTGATGAAATCTTTATTGGAATCGATAGAACGATCAATATAATTTAATGTTTGAAGATGATTTCATGCAAATGCTGGCCGCGGCTCCGGTTTAGATGGCCCATTCGCAAGGCCCAATTTCGGCACACTCTCTCCAACATATCAGCCGGTATATCACGAATAAATGCTTCAATATTGGCTCCCAGTGCGTCAATCGTTGCTGGTTTATCCCTGTAGACATGAGCCTTAACATGGCCCCACAAGAAATAGTCCAAAGGCGTTAGATCACACGATCTAGGCGGCCAATTGACGGGCCCAAAGCGTGAGATAAACTGTTCACCGAAGGCGGCTCTCAATTGGGCCATTGTTTCGCGTGCCGTGTGGCATGTGGCACCGTCTTGTTGAAACCACATGTCAGGCATGTCCAATTCTTCCATTTTGGGCAAAAAAAAATCGCCAATCATCACACGGTACCGCTCGCCATTCACAGTAACGTTTCGGCCATTGTCGTCTTTGAAAAAGTACAGCCCGATGATGCCACCGGCCCATAATCCACACCAAACAGTACATTTTTCGGGATGCAGTGGTAGCTCTTGCAATGCTTCTGGCTGGTCTTCACTCCAGATGCGGCAATTATGCTTATTGACATATCCATTCAACCAGAAATGAGCTTCGTCGCTGAACACAATTTTTCGATAAAAAAGTGGATCTTCCTCCAACTTTGCCAATGCCCATTCACCAAATGTTAGACGTTGTGGGAGGTCGTGTGGCTTCAATTCTTGCACCAGCTGTATCTTGTAAGGTTTTACACCCAAATCCTTTCGCAAAATTTTCCACGTAGTGGAGTAACAGAGGCCCAATTGCTGCGAACGGCGGCGAATCGACATTTCACGGTCATCACTAACACTGGCGGATACAGCCGCAATATTTTCTTCGGTCCTCACTCTACGTATGCGTGTTCGTGGTTTAATGTCCAATAATGTAAACTGGGTTCGAAATTTAGTCACAAGCTTCCGAATAGCTGCCTCAGTAGGCCGACCAAACTGCCCATAAATTGGAAGAAGTGCGCGATGCACTCTCTTAACCGAGCATGCATTTTGATAGTAAAATTCAATTATTTGCAAGCGTTCTTCGTTCGTAAGTCGATTCATGGTTAAATTATAGACCAAACTGAACAAGTTTGACAATGACACAAGACACGATTTACGCGTGATCTGTCAAAAACAGTGCTGCCAAAAAGATACCAGCAAAAAAATCACCCGTTATATATGAAATAATATACGATTAGAATAAAAATATGTAAACTAAAATTAAAAAAAAAAAAAAATTTTTTTTATATTAATACATATTGATAAAATAAAGATAATATAGACTATAGGAAAGAATATATTAGATCAAAGGGAAAACAACGACCTACCCCAACATCCTGAGGCGACCCAGATACAAACTCCTCTCCAAAGAATAATCCTCTTCTTTCAAGGGGGAAGGAATTGTTACAGCACAGATCTTGCAAACATTGTAAATAAGTATATATATGTACATACACATATATGTATACACATGGCTGATCTGAAAATCGTGTAAGCAGTATGAATGCATATGATATTGATAATAATTAATTGTTGCAACACAGATTTCCCAAAATCTGGGAATCTTGCAAGCATTGTAATTAAATATATATAAATGTAAATACATATATATGTATACACATAGCTGCGTCAGAGGTTGTTCACCGGGTGAAACGCAGTGCATCAGCGGTTCATTCACCTGTGTACTATATTCCACCTCGAAATATCTATGCGTGGCCTGTTCGGCTTTGCATTTTAATTCTTTGATAGAAATAAGTGCAAGGTCGACAATTTAGGTATGATTTTCGTTGCCGGTTTGTTGGGCTCGAGGTGAAATTGAAAATTGCAAATAAACAATTTAAGCAATTTTGCAATTGAACTCCGGGGTCAGCGAACTGACCGATGATTGTACAGGTGGACTGGGCACCTGAAAAAGAAAAGCCCAGTGAGTGGACCAGAATTCGCGGTGTGGATTGTCACGCGTTTGTTAAGTAAGAAAAACGGAGATTTTTAAGATCGGGGTCGCCTCACACACTTTGTTGGTCGTAAAAAAAAAAAGTAAAGAAATAATTGTAAAGTGTAATTTTTGTAGAAAAGGAACGACAGTGATAAAGAAATAATTGTAAAGTGTAATTTTTGTAGAAAAGGAACGATAGTGATAAAGAAATAATTGTAAAGTGTAATTTTTGTACAAAACGATCGATAGCGATAAAGGAAAGATTGTAAAGAGTTATTTATAAAAAAAGAATTGTAAAGGAAAATTTGTAGTTGTGGTGCGTTAAATAAAATAAAAAGGTGGAAACCAACGACACGAGTGTTAGTTGATTTACAAACCCCTCTAAAAATATAACATTCGTCTTCATGATTTACTTTTTACTCATTGTAGTAAATTAAACAACTTCCCAATCCAATTTTTGAATGAGTACAATGCTCATAAGTTGACGAGATTTAGCAGGAACCGACTCAGAGTCCTCCTATCCTGTTCTATCTCGTCTTTCTTTTAGCAACTAAGCCACCATTATACAAACTATCTACAATTCAATTAAGCAATACTATATTTAAATATTATATGCTATGTAGTAAGATCAATTGACTAATGAAGCCTCTCCTTCATTTTATACAGAATATGAAGCACATGTTAGTGTTAATATGTTGTTTCCATCTGGGAATGGGACAGATACAAACGGAACCCTACACAATAAGTCCCCTGAACAATACAGGAATACTATATGAGGACTTAGGAAAATTACAAGTATACCACAGTACATGGAATATACTAACGGAGATCAACCTAAGGGAACTGGACAACCAAACGCTTATGGCAGCACAGGCGGAGCACTTAGTTCACCGACTATGTTCGAATCGCTCTCAAACCGATGAGCTATGCCTGGTACAGCAAAAACACGTTCATTCTCTCTTAGAAAATATCAAGAGAAGAACAAGTTTCATTCGAGAAGTGGTCCGCAAATCAAGATCAACAAGATCTATCTTCGATGGAATAGGCAATGCAATGCACTACCTATTCGGGACCATGGACAGCACTAATGAACAAGAGGTATAGAGTCGACTCGTGGAGCTCGAAACAAATACAAAACCACTAGCCGACCTGGAAAGACAGCAGATCAGTGTAGTCCAAACTACACTACAACAAATCCAAAAGCCATTGACATCTCTGCAGGAAAGACAACGTCAAATAAATCTCCAGGTATATAGAATGCAAAATATCACTGATGATTTACTAATGAGACAATTAAGGCAGGAGATAATTTCAAGCCTGACCTTACAAATTATCGAGATTGAGTACAGGCAACAAGCCTTACTCGACATAATAATCTCCAGTAAAAATCACCAGTTGCATCCGCTAGTGGTGTCTCCCAAAAGTCTATTAGAGATATACCACAAGTCCCACGCTCCTTGCTCAGATGTACAAAATTGTCTCTCCCTGCTATATCAGACAGCGGAAACAAAGGCTCGTATAGTCCAAGACAAGTTAGTTATTAGAATACAACTTCCAATTTTCAATCGACCACAAATGAAATTGTACAGAGTGCATAATTTTCCTATACACATTAATAAAAAACAATCATTGGTACCCGACATACAGTACTCGCACGTAGCACACCAGGTACAGACACAGGACATATTGTTATTAAAAACACAAGATTTTAAAATCTTCAAAAAGATCACTCAATATTCCAAAGAGGACACTTACATCGCTAAGCTAACCATTCCAGTAACAAAGGCAACTCTGTCCAAAGAATGCGTAGTAAAGCTGCTCTTCAATCCATTAAAAGAAAAGCCACAGTGTCAATTTAGAGCGCAAATACCTCCCAGAGACCTACTTATTAAACTAAGTAAACCAAATTCTTGGATATTCTCGTTGATAGAACCAACCATTGTACACCTTCAGCGTACCCAACAATTCCTAACTTCAAAAATAGAAGGCCAAGGAATAATTACTATCAACCATCCCTGTCAATTACAAGTAGGATCACAAATCCTACACTATGAGGCAGAGAATATCCAGCGATTGAGTCTCAAACAACCCACTTATTTCCCAAATATAACTCCATTAGAACAAATAGTGAATAAATATCTTAATGAAACCAAAAACAAGGTACAGTCTGACAAAATACAAACAGAACTATACTCAGGAGATGACACTAATAGCATCATCCTAGAAGGTACCCAGTCATTAGAAGAACTGGACGAAAAAATAGAAAATATAGTTCCTCATATCAATCACCACCCTACACATGTCCTAGCTGCAACATCAGTATCCTTAACTGGTGTTGTCATCACATGTATGGTACTGTACCTGGTCGCCAAATGGCTAGTTCCATTCATTAAAAATTATCGTCTACGTAAAACTGAAAAAACCCTAGAGGCGGAGGAACAAATCGAACAAATCAAACAAATCGACATAATCGACCCTACCCCTCTCAAAAGGACCCGCACCTTGCCACCTACAAGGTCAGTGCAAGTGGTATAGTGTCACCACTTCAAACGGTCACAATAACGAAGCACTATCACTGGTACTAAAATACAGACAAAACAAATGTAAGTGGTTTCTACAAACCCCAAAAAAAAAGGTAGTACTAATAAAAACAAAAGGGGAGAGGACATACATAAATAATTACTAAAGCCTAGATTTAAGAGAATATAGTGTATTAAAAACATATATACATGTAGGTTTATACACAAACCAAAAAGCCCAGTAAAAGATATCCTCCCCCGGTAGTATTAAATAATAATAATAAACAAAAAAATATATAACATAGAATTACAAATAACGGTAATAAATATAGAACAATAAGTCTAAACTAAAATAGAAACTAAATAACCAATGGAAAGTACTGTTATACAAGTGTAACAAAAAGAAAATATACATACATAACATACAAAAGAAAAAAACAGTAGAAATTAGGAAAAATAAGAATTAAGTAAAAAAGGAATTATGAATAGAATAGAATAGATAACTAGAAACAATTTTAGAAAATAGGAAGATAACAACATTTTTTTTTTTAAATAGAAATAAGGAAATATGTAAAAAAAACACCTGTGCCAAACCAATCAAAACAGAACGACCACGCCGACCAAAAACAAAAGCAAAGCAAAACAAAAATCCTGAAAGAGGAAACAGAAAAATGTAGAACAATGAAGAACAACCCTTTTTTTTATTTTTTTTTTTTTTTTTTGAAAGTTTAATTAAAATTTTATGTGAAAAAGAAGAAGGATAGAATAGATACAAACATATTAAGAACAAAATTTTTTATGGTAGACAAATCTGGCTTCTTAAGGAAGCTAAAGAGCTGGTCCGTCCACATCCCAATCTTCAGGCTCCTCTGGATCATCTTCCATGACGTTGTCCACATCCCAGTCTTCGGGAGCCCTAAGCGCGCCCAAGGCCTCTTCATACCCTGGAGGTGACTCAGGGGAGCTCGCATCACCATCTGGTGATAAGGGAGACCCGGGAGGGGTGGCAAACAGCATACTGTAAAACGCTGCCACGGGATCCCACTCGGAAAAGACGCAGCAGAAACAGATGCCGTATTCCCCGCTTATTATCAAAGTGCCACCTATAAGGTAAAAATAATGGTTGATAATAACCCAAAAACAATGCATAAAAATGCTGCTTACCTGAGGTGGACCAGCCAGTGTTTCCATGGGGAATCAAGGGAAAATTCACCATGTATGAATGTCCCGGTTCAGCAGTCTCCATCCAGGACACAGCCGGGCGCTCGCCCCGTTCATGAAGTAAAAGTCGGATAGGCCCCTGCCACCCTCTGGAAACGCGGGCAACACAAATCATCGTAATCCTGGATATTAAAAAATCCGCGGGATACCACGGATCGCGACCTAACACAATCCTGAACGACATGGTGAATGAGAATTGAAAATTCACAAACCAACGATTAACCCAAAATACCTTACAATGTATCTGGCCAGGAAATATAAAACCTTATCCACTCGAGATAAGATTCATGGACCAGAATCGTCTTACCATAAAACTTAAACAAAACAATAACCCTAACAAATATGTTTCATTAAGTGCCTCACCTCCCCCTGAGAATTACTCCTCTCCAAAGAATAATTCTCTTTTTCGCAGGGGGAAAGATTGTTATATACCTGAAAATGGTTGACAATGATAATTATAAGTAATAATTATCATTGGAAAAACCGTTTAAAAAATATTTTCATAGGTAGAAATAAGCTAATCATGCTTAAAACATGGTTAGCTTATCTCCTAACAAGGCGAAGAAATTGCCATCAGCAATTTCTTCAAATTCCTTTGCAACAAATAAAAATATTTTATCACAAAACGACTTGGGAAAAATAAAAGTTTTAAATTTCAACCCAAGTCGTTTCGATAGAAAAATAGCCCCACGATAAATCTTACCTTCAGTAAGATTTGTCGTAAATACGATATGTATGTACGTATGTATATACATACATATCGGGTGCATAAAAATTTTACTACAGTGAAGACTGAAACGATCAGGTCTTCACCGAAAAAAGCTCTTATCAGCAAATTGTCGTGAGCTGCATACATTGTGATCGCAACAATATATGCACGATAGCAAGACGATGGTTTGATATTTATGAAAATATGAAATTTCATTCTCAACCATGGTCCGTCGCGATAATTCTGGGCATGTTTAAACATGTCCAGCGGTAAATAATTTTCTCAGGATAGGAATGCTAATTAAGCACTTTCCTATCCTGAACAACTAAACTTGCGATTAGAAAAATCGAAGTCGAGGGCAGTTAAATTTTAAAGGCGAAAGCGGTCAGTGAAAAGCAAAGTCGAGTGTTAGAAAACGAAAAAAGTCAGTGTTCGGCAATAAAATTAAAAGAGTCCCGAGTTTATTTTTTGAAAAGGATTTCTTACTTTTGGTGGCGGCGCGGTCTAAGTTGAAAAAAAGAAAAGGTTGTGATTAACGGCCGTCGTGCATCGTATTATAGTGACGAGTTCGATTGTTTGCTAACTTATATGTAAAATAGTGTCTATAAAAATAAAGAAAAAGGTTAAAAGAAAAGCAATTGAGTGTCATTTTTTTCACGGACCCAGGAATACATCGGCGAATTAGCAAAGTTGAAAGGTGAGGTGTTACACAGAGGATATATACACAACATAATTATTTATTCAATTTTCTGAACAATTTGAGGTTAAGAGACAAAGGTAATCGCATGCCAAAAGGGTATACTTACTGGTCACAGATTAACCAAACAAATTGAAATTTAACTAATCAAATCATTCTTCATTTCAGTATTTATTAAGTGTGTTAAATTGTAATTTATTGTGGTGACATTTTGTCAAAAATATGCGTATATGGTATCTTTGGCAAGACATGTCTAAACGATAAAGATTTAGTTGAAATAAATTATTACAATTAATTTAAGTTAAGAGTGAAAATTTTAAACAATTACATAGATAAGGAATGAATTAGAAAATTGCATGTGTATATCAGTCAGTAAAAATATACTTGAGTAGATTTTTTTGTTTGTTTTACTTTTATGAAGGAAATTGAAATTTGAATTGTGCTAAATTTAATTTTAAGCGTAAAATTATTAAACTTTGTTAAATTAATGAATTTGGTGATTAAAAAATGAATGACAACCAATGATACATCTTTCTATCGCTACACTAACTACCCACCACCATTTTGAAATTTTCAGAACACCACAAATGTCCACGTTGCTTATCAGAATCGACGAAATTTGTGATTTGTAAACGTAGATCATTATATGTCAATTACAGGAATTGACATATAATCAATCAAAAGTTTTCTTTGCAAGATTTCAAAACATTTTTTGGTGGTTCCATCCAGGAATTCATTGGCTCATTCATTTGTTCATCCAATTCATTTATTTTGTTCATTACACTAAGCATCGCATTTTGGGTGCAGAATATAATTCACAATAGTTTCACATTGTACAGAGGTGAATCTAGTACATTTTTCAAGTCAAATTCTACTAACTTGCTGCAAGTAGTCAGTTGTTAGTACAATTTGTGTAAGTTTCAAGTTAATTTCTAAATTCTAACGAAACTTAATTTTCAAAATAGCACAAGTAATTTGCATTTAGTTACAATTTAGTCAAAATTCAATTAAGTATACTCAAATATATTAAGACAAATTTGACAATGACAGAATTAAAGACAATATTAAATAAGGAACAGGCATTGAGAAGTCGTCTGCAAAAAACGATCGAGAATGGAAAACGAACGTTACACGAAACACACTCAAAGGGCTATTTTGAAGCTAAGCTTTCCGAAATCAGGCGAGTGTGGATGGAATACGAACAGAGTGATCAGGTGATCAATGAACACATTATTGAAAACACTCCAAAAAACACGCCAAAATACATTCAAGATGAGACATTTAGTAAACTAGAAACAGATTACTGTATATATATAGGTGGACTGTATGATGCAATCCATCCCACAACAGAATTGACAGATTCCACATTATTATTAGCACAGCAAACACGCATGGAACAACAACAACAACAGAATGTTCTCCCAAAAATTACATTACCAAAATATGGTGACGATTTGTATATAGCGGTAGTACACAATAACACAAATTTGAAAGATGTTCAAAAATTATATTATTTAAAAGGGTCATTACACGGAGATGCAGAAAAACTATTACGGCATACTCCAATTACGAACGAAGATTATCTACCCGCATGGAATACATTAAAGGCGAGGTATGAAAATAAGAAGATCTTAGTGAATCATCAATTGAAGCTATTAACAAATCAACCAAAATTGAGTACAGAGACAGTTGCTGGTTTAAAATCTCTAATTGATACTACAGAAAAGTGCATGCAGCAATTAAGGAGCCTTCAAGTGGACACATCAAAATGGGATGTGCTACTCATATATCTAATAGTACAAAAGCTACCCTTTATAACATTTAGGTTATGGGAAGAACATCAGGGAGCATCACAAGAGCTTCCTCAATATCAAGAGTTCAACTCTTTTTTAGACACTCGATTGAAAGTACTAGAGGCAATTTCAGATACATTGGTGCCCAAACCAAGTCAAGCCAAAGGTATCAACAAACCAACTACAACCAAGGCATATCATGTAGTTACTTCCACAAAATTTTCTGCATGTAATGGAGATCATTTCTTACAAAAATGTAACAAATTCCTAAAAATGCATGTACAAAGCAGAAAGAAATTCGTTGCTACAAACAAACACTGCTACAATTGTCTTTCCAAAAGGCATTTAGTCACAGAATGTTCAAGCAGGTATAGGTGTCTCAAATGCAAGAAAAGGCATCATACCACACTGCACGAGGATGTAAAAGCAAACAATTTGCATCCCAGGAATGTAGAGGCAATCAATCTACACAACAACACGGATAATGAGGCCTGGCAAACAAGATCAGTAATTAGTACTAATACTGAATCATCACAAGTGACTCAAACCTATATGAATAGGGAGAGATCATATGCCTTATTGTCAACAGCTTTAGTTAAGGTTAAAGCTCCATCAGGAAAGTCACGAATACTTCGATGCATTATCGACTCAGGGTCTGAGTGCTCA
Source organism: Dioctria rufipes (assembly GCA_963924295.1). Taxonomy (NCBI): domain Eukaryota; kingdom Metazoa; phylum Arthropoda; class Insecta; order Diptera; family Asilidae; genus Dioctria; species Dioctria rufipes. The sequence goes on along the minus strand of CAWUPM010000190.1, from coordinate 3,180 downwards.
TTTATTACCCAGGCTGCATGCCATAAATTACAAGCGAACTACAGACCTACAGCGGTAATTGTAACAGGACTAAATAAAAGTTCAATGAGCAATCTGGATAAACAAACCAAACTATGGTTACAATCCTGTGGTCCAAACAAGGCAAAAATCGAGGAAACTTTCTTAGTACATAATTAACAACATAACTGATAATTTGCCAACCAAATCAATTGCCAAGGGAAATTATCAACATCTAGATAAACTAGAATTAGCAGATCCCACCTATTGGAAGCCTGGCAGAATAGACGCTCTACTAGGTGCCAAGGTATACGCTAAAATTTTACAGGAAGGAGTTGTACAAGGCACAGACACTAGTCCAACAGCAATAAGGACAATGTTCGGTTGGATACTCCTCGGGACTGCAGAGAAAATGACGAGTGAAACCCATGTTAAAACATTCATGGCTACAACTAAAGAGCTAGACAACAGCTCAGACAATTCTGGGAAACAGAAGAAGTTTCCACAAATCGCATCCTAACAAAGGACGAACAACTATGTCAAACCATAGATGAAAGCACATGCATTAGGTTAGACACAGGAAGGTATCAAGTGAAACTACCTTTCACAGATAACACGATACCAGTTTTAGGTCACTCTAGACAGCAGGCAGTCAGGCGTTTTGAGAGCCTACAGCGGCAATTCTCAAAAAACTCTGAATTTAAATCTGATTATGAAAAATGTCTAGATGAATATATTGAATTAAAGCACATGGAGGAAGTAAATTTACCACAGGACCAAGAGCAGCATTACTACATTCCACATCATGCTGTGTTTAAAGATAGCACCACAACTAAACTACGCGTTGTATTCGATGCTTCTGCAAAAACTACGAATGGAATGTCGCTTAACAAGTTTCTGTTAAATGGACCAACTCTTCAGCCTACGTTGTTTACAACACTATTAAATTGGAGAAAATATAAAATTGTAATGAATGCAGATATTGAGAAAATGTATCGCATGATTCAAGTACATCCGGATCATCAAGAGTATCAAAGAATTGTCTGGCGACACCCAAAAACAGGCATGTTAACAGATTACAAACTGAAGACAGTGACCTGTGGTACCACGTCTGCTCCATACTTAGCTATCAGGACACTAAAACAACTAGCTGAAGATGAACCTCACAAGTGGCCTCTAGCAGCAGAAGCAGTATATCAAAACTTCTACGTGGATGATTTGTTAGCTGAAGCTGATAACTTGAATCATGCAAAGATGGTACAACATGAACTCATTCAAATGTTGAAATCTGCAGGATTCAATCTACGTAAATGGTCCAGCAACGACAATAGGCTGCTACACGATCTTCCTCCAGAACACAGAGAGCTAAAAAATTCATTTACATTTTCAGAAACTGAGTCAATAAAAACGCTAGGAATTATATGGTATCCTACGCATGATTACTTCACCTTTAGAATTAAACCTCTGGCTGAACCTACAATTCTAACGAAACGAAGTATTCTGGCAGGAATTGCATCGTTATACGATCCACTAGGCTGGTTGGCTCCAGTTGTGGTAGAAGCCAAAATCTTAATGCAGAATTTATGGATAACAGGCTCATCATGGGATGACTGTGTGCCAGAAACAATTAGTCAGCAATGGAGAACCTTTGTAATCAATTTACAAACACTTGAACAAGTTCGCATCCCAAGATGGGTACAGTATACTACAGGAGCACGTATGCAGATTCATGGATTCTGCGACGCTTCATGAAAGGCATATGCTCCAGCAGTGTATTTGCGAGTGGAGCAGGAGAATGGTGAAATAGTGTCACACTTACTAACTGCAAAAACTAAGGTGGCTCCTATTAAACCAACAACAATACCACGACTAGAGCTGAACGGTGCCCTATTACTGACGAAGCTAATTAAAGTTGTAGTGCAAGGCATGCATTTACAAGAAATTCCAATAGTAGCTTGGACGGACTCCACAATTGTCATGCATTGGATTAAAGAGCATCCCTCTAAATGGAAAATTTATGTCGCCAATAGAGTAGTAGAAATCCAAGACTCATTGAAATACAATCAGTGGCGACATATCTCGTCAAATCAAAATCCAGCAGATATAGCGTCACGAGGAATTTCATCTACTCTATTAGTAGATAACAAATTATGGTGGCATGGCCCAACGTGGCTCACACAAGCGCAAGAAAAATGGCCAAAACACAATCCAACTACAGAGTCAACAATACTTGAGCAAAAACCTCCGTTAATAACTAGTCTATTAGTAAATATAGAAGACAACATCCTGCTAAGATACTCGTCATTCACACGTTTAGTACGTGTCTTAGCAACAATACAACGATTTTGCTACAATTGTAAAAATCCCAAAACCAAAAGGGTTCAGTTTCTCAGTAGCCATGAGTGTAAGCAAGCCAAAAAAACCATATTTAAGTTGGTTCAATTGACAGCATTCCCAGAAGAATATGAAAACTTATTACAGAAAAACCATTATCTAAGGGCAGCAAACTTCTCAGACTGAACCCAATGTTGGATAATGATGGATTAATGAGAGTAGGAGGTCGATTAGATAATGCGTTGTTACCATATAGCAGGAAACATCCAATACTATTGCCACGAGATCATCATGTAACACTAATCTTAATCGACAAACTACACTTAGAAATGTTGCATGGAAGTACAGCTGTGGTTCTTAACGCTAGTCGAAATTCAGTTTGGATTCTAGACGGAAGACGTTGCATTTCAACTAGATTACATAAGTGCGTCAAATGCTTCAGACAACGACAGGCAACGACGTCACAGCTAATGGGTAATCTGCCAGCAGCGAGAGTTAACATCTCTAGACCATTCTTCAAAGTTGGAATTGACTATGCGGGACCGATCACAATTAAGGCATCAAGCTTAAGAAATGCAAAGTTACAAAAGGCATATTTTTGTCTGTTTGTTTGCATGGTAACAAAGGCAATACACTTAGAATTAGTGTCCAGTCTGACATCCGAAGCCTTCATTGCCTCATTAAAAAGATTCATAAGTAGAAGAGGCTTATGCAATGACATCTATTCGGACTGTGGCACCAATTTTATTGGAGGCAAATCCATCCTAGAAAAGGAACTTCAAAAGGCCATCAAAGAAGCATGGCCAGAAGCAGCTGAATACTTAACATCAAAATCAATCAATTGGCATA
>CAWUPM010000189.1:0-177993 GCA_963924295.1 Dioctria rufipes | reverse complement strand
CAGACAATTGGTACAGCTCAGTTGAAGTAATTAATAATTCCATTGTAGATACAACTCTTTTTCTCGAGCAACCATTAAAGGTTAACGTTTTCAACAATAAAGATTTTATTGAGTTAAACAATTTCAATATCTGTTCCGATAGTCAAAACTACAACCCAATTACCGTAAATGATATCACAAACCTAATTCGTGCTTCACATCTAAATCAAGAAGAGAAAAAAATTCTTTTTAAAATATGTCGAGAGTACGAAGATATATTTTTCAAGGACCACCAAAAGCTTACATTTACTAACCAAATAAAGCACAACATAAGGACCACAGATGACATCCCAATCCATACAAAATCATACAGATATCCATACATACATAAAAAAGAAGTGCAATCTCAAATCGAACAAATGTTGGATCAAGGTATAATAAGACCCAGTTATTCACCTTGGAGTTCACCGATTTGGATTGTTCCGAAGAAAAAGGATGCCAGTGGCAAGCAAAAATGGCGTCTCGTGATAGATTACCGTAAACTTAATGAAAAGACAATAAGCGATAGATACCCATTACCAAACATAAATGAGATATTGGACAAATTGGGAAAGTGTATGTATTTCACAACAATCGATCTCGCAAGTGGCTTCCACCAGATCGAGATGAACCCCTGCGATATTGAAAAAACGGCCTTTACAGTAGAAGGCGGACATTACGAATACGTTAGAATGCCGTTCGGGTTGAAAAACGCACCTTCTACCTTCCAACGAGTAATGGACCATATTCTCAAAGACATACAGGGTAAAATTTGTCTAGTGTACCTAGACGACATTATTGTTTTTTCCACATCCCTTCAAGAACATGCCGAAAACCTCAGAAAAGTATTTAACAGACTACGCGAAGCAAACTTAAAGGTCCAACTCGATAAGTCAGAGTTCCTACATAGAGAAATAGCATTTTTGGGGCACATTGTTACTAACGAAGGCGTCAAACCTAATCCAGACAAAATAAAATCCATAAAAAACTTTCCTATACCCCGAAATCAAAAGGAAATTAAGTCTTTCTTGGGTTTATTAGGTTACTACCGTAAATTTATTAAAGACTTCGCAAAACTTACCAAACCCCTTACAGAATGTTTAAAAAGGGTAAAACATTAGAACTGAACGAAAGATATGTAAAAACATTTGAAATTTGTAAAGAAATTCTAATAAACGATCCCATATTACAATATCCGGATTTTTCAAAACAATCCATATTAACTACAGACGCAAGTAATTATGCCATAGGAGCAGTGTTATCTCAAGGATCCATAGGCAGTGACAGACCAATATGTTACGCAAGTAGAACTTTGACCAGTTCCGAAATCAATTCTTCAACTATTGAAAAGGAGCTTCTTGCCATAGTTTGGGCAACCAAATACTTTCGCCCATATCTATTTGGTCGCAAATTTAAAATTGTGACAGATCACAAACCTTTATCATGGCGTATGAGTCTTAAGGACCCAAACTCTAAGTTAGTACGCTGGAGATTGAAACTCGAGGAGTTTGACTATGAAATATCCTACAAAACAGGTAAACAAAATTCTAACGCCGACGCATTAAGTCGAATAAGACTAAGCAATGAAGATACACAAAACAAAATAGAACTCAACCTCAACGAATTAACTCCCAATAACCTTGACCATGATGGTATCTCTACAATACATTCCGCAAATGAAAATCTTGATGATCACATCCCAATATCAGAACGCCCTCTAAATGAATTCAATCTGCAACTCATTCTCGAAATTTCTGATAAAACTCCCGAAAAATCGACTGAAGTGATATTCAAGAACAAACAAAGACGCACAATTCGTAGTCTAAATCATTCAGAAGAAAGTATAACCAACATCTTCAAGGAATACTTACCACCAAACAAGCTTACCGCCGTATATACTGACGATGATACTTTTAGAATGGTACAGTCCGTCTATTCTAAATATTTCTCGAAAATTAAACAATTTTCAAGCCACATTATACCCATCCATGAGGAATAAAATGGAGGAGAAGATAAATAAAAACTTAGAGAAACTAAATAAAGACAGACAAAGTCCGATAGAATTCAAAGAAAATGAGTCAATTTTTAGAAAAGAAAGTAGACGTAATAAGTTAACTCCAAGATTCAAGAAATTTAGAATTAAAAAGAATAATAAAGTAACAGTAATTACTCATGAAAATAAGAAGTTACATAAGTCAAGAATAAAGAAAAGAAAACGATATTTACAGGATACTAGTAACGAACGGACAGAAACTGGAAATTCACGACCTGAACAACAACCACGGACTTCTACCAATGAAACTAGGACAAGCCAGGACGGTACAGACTTATAAAAATCTAATCCATATAATTAAACTAGATAATTATGTTAAAAATTTAGACAAAATTAGAAGCTCATTAGATGTTATAAATAATAATGATGAAATTAAAGACATTATGGAAATAACAAAAATTAAATTCAAAGAATTAGAGCAAAAATTGCACACCCTTCTACCAAATTATAGAACTAGGAGAGGGTTGATTAATGGTGTAGGATCATTGATAAAATTTGTTACTGGTAATATGCATGCAGACGATGCATTAAAATTAAATAAAGAAATAGAAGTTATTCAGTTTAACCAAAACGATCTTAAAAACGAAATAAATAATCAGATCAAAATTAATAATCAAATGGTAGAAAGATTTGATAATATATCAAATCACATAAATGTACAGCAAGAAACGATAAAGAAATTTTTGAATGTATATCATAATTCAATAAAAAATAAAATAAGAACAGAAGAAGAATCGCTCAAGTATGTACAATATACAAATTGTATAAATTATAAGATAGACTTATTGGATAGCCATTTAACTAATATTGCAGAAGCAATAATGCTTGCCCGATTAAACATAATTTCAAAGCAAATTTTAAGTCCTAATGAACTATATGAAATTCATAATTATTTTCAAAATCAATCAGTTACTGTTAGTTCAGACGAACAAATTTATGAGTTTCTTGGTTTGAAAACGTATTATAATGACACAAATATTATTTTTAATATTCAGCTCCCAGTAATTTCTAACAATACGTATTCCTTTTTCCACTTAATCCCGCTTCCAATTAACGAAACACTTACGGTAATTACAAAATCCTATGCTATACTTAATGATTTCAACATTCAGTACTTTGATGAACCATGCCCACTAATAGAAGGAGTCTATTACTGCAAAGAAACCATCAATACACCAGAAGTAAATGAACCTGCATGCATAGCCAACATAATAAGGAATGAACCAGCAAATTGCAACCTACTAAAGGGATCTAAAATCAGTACCGTATACCAACCAGAGCCAAACTACGTTTTATGCATTAATATCCCCAGTACAACGATGACATCAACCTGCGGACTTTCACGGAACCAGATCAACGGAACAGCATTAATTCATTTCCAAAACTGCAATATCAAAATAAATGATATTGTATATGAAAGCAAGACGAGCATTTACTGGAACGAAATCCTTATATACCCTTCTATGTTCAGCCAAATAAACCACAACCATCGAGGATCTCAACTTGGAAAAACTAAAAACTTACCACTTCGAAAATAGACAAGAAATTGATCTTCTTAAAATCAAATCAACATACAAGGATTCTACATCATATAGCCTTATAGCAATAATTTGTATTCTCATAGGACTTTTCGCGTTTAAAAAGTTAAGACAGAACTGCAACCAGGGACCAGAAAAACAACATACAGAAACCTCTTCTAAGGATGTAAGATCTGAAACGATCATCGAAGCTCCTGCAAAAAAAAATTCAAGCATTCTGTTTCTTTGGCCGTCGCTTAACACCAAGGGGGGAGGAGTTACATGTCCAACACCGGAAACATTTCAGACACTGTCCTTCAGCAACATTTCCCACGAAACCATATAAATTCATACCCATAGCTCCATATCCACTTTTCTGGAAATAAGAAACTTTTATTTTTCAAGTCAACTCGAAACTTTTGTTTGTCTGAAAATATGATTAGTTGCATTTTTGTAAAAGGTAGCAAGTAGAATAATTAGGTTATAAAAGTTAGTTCTCGGTAGAATATTGTGTTGAAAAGTACGGAATAAAGTCTGTTATACAAAATTGAATCTTTTATTTTTTTAAATTTATTAAATTGTAATTATCTTACCTCGCGCCCGAATAATTTTGCGAGCCCACTGGAGGTCATCGACCCTGAACAACGGACGGATTTTGAACAGTCAGAGAAGAGATTGATTTCTTTGATAAGATTCTGAAGTAGCGATCCGCCAGCGTCGTACTTTTAGTTAAACGTTGGAATATAATTGAAGTTAATTAAATGTATTCGTTGAGTACCGCGACTTAAAAAATAGTCGAAATAAAATAAAATAGAAAGAATTTATTAGATTCACGAGTATTTCACCATTTTATTTTCCATCATTTTGTTCCCGCTTCGCTGAGGGCTGCTGAATGTTGGTTTTATATTTTTCTTCAGTATCCCTGGGCAGAACGAGTAGATACTAGAAAGGATCTAGGAGATTCTCCGCGCACAACCCGAAAAAAGCCTGCACAGGTTACGCAGTGAGGAGCCCCAAGCTCAGCTTCCTTCAGGTATATAAAAAACACAACTAAGTACCTTTAACTTTTCTTTTTCTTGTTTTCCACCGACGATGAATTGTGTGCTAGCATCACAGCCGCAGGGTTAACCAACTTTGCAAGGAGATGTTCCTGTAAAAGCTCTCTAAAGTGAGTCACTTTGGCGAGCTAAAAACAAAACTAAATAAAAGACATCAACACAAAGGCTCAATACACATATTTAGAACTCATTGAAAAGGGACTCAAAATTGTTAAAAATGTTTGTTGTTCGGTTTCTGTTCAGCGACTCCATCCACTAAACTAAATTACGTTTCACTTCTCTTTAAAATTTAAGCATAAGAACTCTTCGTTTTCCATTTGAGAAAAAGGTCCATATAGAAGAAAGGTCACAGCGATAAAGCTCCGGTGATAATTGCGTTTCCTACCGTGTATGTTGGCGTTTACTTTGATAGCATCCGACAGCCAATAGCGTGAACGCATTTCTTTTGGTCTTGTCACTTGTTCTACACCAAAAAGGAAAAGGTGATCCGAGATTGTGTGATTTTCGTTACTAACTAAATAAAACTGATAGTAGCCTCGAGCGCTGTTATAATTGCGAACTCAGAAGTCAAGTTTCGTAATTCGAAAGTAGCTTGCATACAGCGCTGTGACCCTTAGCCGATACGTGTGCCACATTACGGGAATCTGGTGAATCTAGCAAGAAGTGCGGATCCCACGCCCAATTAATAATTAATAACATTCCAACGTTAATGACTACACGCACGATTTTGATTGCACTTAAATAAAACAAAAACGTATGCGAGGATGTCCAATACAGTTTGCTCTACCATCATTATTTTTATGCGTTACAAACGGAATGACAAACTTAGTACAACCTGTAAATTTCATAGGGTATAAAAAGCTAAAATTCACTTTTATACGGAACTTTACGGCAATCGGTTTTCGGGAATAAATTGATATATCATAAACTGTGTTGAAATTTTTCCAAGTTCATATTTTTTTCTGATATAATCTACTTGAAACTATAACTCGCGCATATGTAGATATTGTTGATGATATGCAACTAGGCTTCTGAGGCTATATATAACTGAAGTATGATCATAGAAAAATATACAAACGTGGAAGTCTTTAGGGATTTTCCTACAAATTCCCGACGATAATTTACTTAATTTTATGTTCCTTTTTATTGCATTCACCGTCACAGGGAAAAACTGCATTCCTGAAAATAATAAGCTCGGCATATAACATTGTTCCTTGGATGTTCTTTGATCTCTTTTTAAGCATAAAATTTCTGGAAATATATTGTGCCTCCAGTTTTAAGTAAGCTGTCATCTAACCTTGTTCTAGTTTGGATTTGCGAATTGTTGGTATAGATGTACTGTACCACTGCCTATGCATTATGCAATTTCTATGTTACTTTACTCTCCACCAAAGCAATATCATTATGTGTACCCTGTTATGGTTGTGAAAATAGTCCTGTATGAGTTAATCTATGGCAGGTTTTCATATCTTTCGAAGCATATTTCTAATGCCAAAGGAATTATTTTGATACAGTTGACATGAAATAGTTGTGTATATGAATATACTTTTATTTGACTTTATGAGAGGTTAGGTCTGCGTTTTCACTTTTTATGATTTTTAGTTCTTTGTTTTTATTTCATTTTACATACATAGGTAGATACCTAACCTACCAACTTAAGAAATTATCCTGAATTGCAGGAGAACATTTAAATCTGTAAATGATCGACGGTAATTCTCATAATTCTCAATTAGTTTTTGTGGTTGGAAGAATATACCCTGAATTTCCACTTGAATATCACGTCTACTTTAGATGCCCTGTTAAGTACCGTATGTAGCTACTGTTTAATTGTAACAGAAGAGATATTGCGAAAAGATTAGGTAGAGTCCGGTCTTCCGGAGTAACTTTTACTTTAAAATTTTTCAAATAAATACGCAAGGTATATGGCACTGAAACAGGAATTCAAATCAAAAGCATAAAATCGTGTCATTGGAACTATATCCTCGGAGGTTCATGGCGATTCGTATACAGATTATAGCCTGGAAATTATGGACAGTTCAGTAAGCGCAAGTATGAAGTTCAGGCGTACGTGTATTGAGCTATCCATATATAAGAACGTTCTCAGTATATAGCTTTTTGAATTAGAAATCAGATCTATACGTGTATCCAACAAACTTCCAGATTTCGTCACGATCTTAGTAAAATGAAAATTTTTTTTCCTAAAATAGGCTTTTGTTATGCTTATTGTTAGTGAGGGTCGCGTGAGTAAATCTGGAGGTTGATAATTAGGGGAAATTCGTATTGGATGTTATCCTGGGTTGGCGTTAGGGTGATTAGACCCAATCAGAAATAGAAGAGCTCAAAAACGAAAGTAAAAGCGTTTTTTTTTTTAAATTGAGCATGCCCAAGAAGACATTATGGACAACAAGATTGCGGACCGCCTTGCAAAGGAAGGACAGCACAGATCAGGCTTTGAAAAAATGGAATAAATATGTCACACTGGGAAAATATCCTGGGGATGAGACAAACACTCGCAACAGAAGACACAGGTTTTCCTCACGCTCCGTAGAAAGAAACTTACGCTCATAACGGACCTATTTACTGGGCACTGTCCAATCAGATATCATCTTAAAAAGATTGATAAACTTGATGATGAGACCTTTCGCTTCTGTATGTCAAAAGAAGGCTTTATTTATTGCGCTCTGTCTGATCGTATACCTGTATGAATTGCGCTAAAAAAAATAACATTGCCAACAATTTATTAGTTAAATTTAACCACACATTGTTGTGACTCAGGTGCCCAATGCCCCGAATCACAACCATAAGGTCAATACATAAATATATTGTCCTATACAATATATTGATGCACAACAAGATGACCCTGAAAATATAAAATTATTTATTCCAAACTTAAATTGCATTCAAATTCATTCTCCCTTATTATAACAAAATGCAATTTAGCATAAATTGCATTTTGTTATCAGACACACATTCCACTCACACGGTATGCACACTTACCTACATACAGTGTCTTCTTACTTTTTCCGTATGTACGTACATTTCTTAATTAATCCAATCTATTTGTATGTACAAACACACATAAAATTATCACAATTATTCGCGCCGTCTTAAAATTAATATTTCAAGACGGGCGCACAAGTGCATATCAGATTACAGTTTTGCATAGATGCATATAGCTTGCATCAAAACTGTTTTACATTTTCTCACGTACGTTTTTTCAACGTCGTGAGAAAAAAGTAAAAACACAAAAGAGCTTTTGCAAGATATCGTGGGTACCTGGGTGCAATTTGCAAAAACCTACAGGAGTTCGATTTTTAAAACCGCCGAGTGGAGTGAGTTTTCATCACCTTAAAAAAAAATCGTTATTATTCGCATAGAAATATCGCTTTAAACAAAATATTGTGAATTGAAATCAAAATAAAATTAGTGAATAATAAATAAATTTTTATCGCTTGTATTGTGGTTTGACTAAAATTGTGTTATAAAAATTCCCTTCCGACCTCTTCTCTACTAGCAACTAAGGAGCACGAGTGGTCGTACGAAAACAACTGGTGGTAGCGGTGCTCCTATCTATAAAATCAGTGCCTATAAATAAAAAAATAAACAAATAAAAAAAGAAGAAAAAGAATAATAATAAACAAATAAGCCCGGGTACCCAGGAGGTACGCCAGGAGGAGCGCCATAGCGCTCAATGGGGGACCCTTGCGAGGCTTCATCCCTGCTTCACTAAGACGAGATATAGAAGGAAGGAAGACATATTTTCAATACAATCACACAAATCATCATCTTCAAGAAGGGAAGAGTAAATATCCCCAACAAAATCAGCATCTTCAACTGCAAGAAGTCGTCGCCCCGGACGCGCGGCGAATCAACTTCATTTACATACATCCCTTAGCGACAAAATCACCAAATGAACAATATAAATCAAAACCAAGGAGTATTGAAAAGAAGGTAGAAAATAAAATTTTATATTTCAGTCTTTTATTTTAAATTAATTATGTTAGTTTGATCAAATGTGTTATTGTTATCTATCATTATTGTTATCAGTGCTGTTAAACAAACTAGCTCGCTATAAACCCCTTTTGTGTGGAACATCTTTTCTCCCCTATATAGTATATAATATATAGAAAGTGTGCTTATAAAGAAGCAAAATCAAAAAGTACAGAACAGGTTTTTTGTCTTTCTACCAAATAAACCCTTTTTCAAAAAAATTTACTTAATTTTTACATTTGCTCTTCCACGAAGCGACCTCTGCGGTAAGACCTTGTGAGCTTGCTGGCCAGAGTACTTCCGAAAAATCAATAATCGATCTCCTGCGCTAGAGCTCCATAAGCCTATAGATCAAAGGAAAGATTTTGGTTGGAAAAAGCGAATTTAAATTGCATCCTTCATTCATCAAATAAACTTCCCATTTTTTCAAAATAGAAATATTTGATTTGTAGGTTAACATCTTTTCCTTTTATCGACTTCAAATTGCTTACGATTTTTTAGAATCACCCTCTAGGTTCAGAAATTTTAAATTTTTATGACGGCAAATTCTCATTTATAATTAACCAATGAAAAATTCGTTCACAATATAATTTCCGCAATTTAATTTCTTTTATAATCAATGAAACTGCATTTCTATTATAATTTCCTGCCAGTATAATAAAAAAGTCATTAAGGCTCCCTCCCGATAAACCACAGTTTCCTTCCAATCTATTCGATCTGCAGTTATACAAAATTAAAATTTTAGTTAACTGGCCCCTTATTCGTATTGGCCAAAGACTCATATCATCGCCAAAAATTTATACTCTCTTAAACAATCGAACCAACCCTTATCCTTTTTACTATTTTACTTTAAACAAACATGACTGATGAAAACAAATTTTTCGACGAGCTTTGCTTGTCACAAGTCCCAAAAATGGCAGAAATCAGACAAATTCTGGCCGACTATTATAGAGCCAATAAAAGCAAAAGGACTTCAGATTTTACTTCTGAAAAACTCCAACAGTTGGAAGAACTGTGGGCTTCATTTGAAAAACCCTGATTCAAGATCACAATGAATTCGATGAAACTCATGATTATTTCAAACAGTCATGCTATGACAAAACACAGGACTGCTATAATCTTACCAATTCAACTCCATCTGATAGGCTGAAGTTCATATTAATCCACACAGAGCGCACAAATAACCCCTTTTACATTCCACTCCCCAAGACTTCGCAGAAAACAACTGCAGCTGATACCCAAGACAATACAGACAAAAACAGACAAATAAAATACGGTTCAGGCTGCAGGATCACAGGCAAAAGTCTATATTACGAATTATACAATCGATCAATTTTAGTTCATTATCGACTGCGACGCAGACATATCTCACACAAAAACTTAATTCATTGAACAAATACTGGGATGATCTCGAAGCAACCCCAACAATCTCGAAAATTGCTATTTTAAAAATGATGTTTACGCCGATATTGAAACATCATACACAGACACCATAATTGTACTCCAAGAACGGTTGGACTCAATATCCTAAAACTTAACAAATAACACGACTAATTTCAGGGAAAATCATACTAATGTCTCCTTTAGAGACCAATCTACCTCCTTCCTATCAGGAGCTAGGTCACTTATTTCCAATTTTAGCGGAAATCCAAAAGATCTCCACAAATTTGTTTCAAGTTGCGATGATATTTACACAACTACATCTACGGAAAATGAAAAACACTTCCTCATTAGCTTAATAAGGAGTAAATTATCTGCAGAAACGTAAGATGTATACAAGTACAATCAAATTTCAGATTGGCCTACCTTAAAATCAATCCTAACTTAAACTTTTGAAGTTAAAACTCCCAGATCTAACTTGCAGTCCCAGCTAAGCAATTCGAGACAAAGACAGGAGGAAAGTACTATACAAAAGACTTCCACCAACGATTAAATGTAACACTGTCGAAACTGAATGAGGCTACACACTTATATACAACAGACAAAATACTCCTAAGATCTTTATTAAAAGATAATGAGAATCATGCTGCAAGGACAATAGAGGACGGATTATCCAATCCACAACTCCAAACTATAACAAAAGTGCATCCCGATAAATCCTTTCCTGCTTTAAAATCACACATCTTGGAGCATGCATCAGCCTTAGAGCAGAGACAACTCGGTTTCCAAACACAAAGCAAGGTAAATCAAACCCCAATTGGGCAAGCAATAAATTGAAGTCTTCGCTGCTTCAAATGTAATAAATTGTGACATTCTGCATCAAAAATTTCAACACAATTCCAGAACTAAGCTAGCAATTACAACGGCCTCAGATCCCAATAAAGTCACCTCTCCGTCGTTGGTCCCATCTTGTCGATATTGTCATCGAATTGGGCACACCATAGGAGAATGTAGGACCAGGGCGGCAAATAATAATCGATTTAACAACAGCCCAGCAATCCAAAATAATTTTCGGGAAATAAATACAATTCCACCAACAAACACGGCTGATAGACAGCCAAAAAATAGGAACTGGCAGCAGCCAGTAATCCGAGAAAATCGAGCTCCACCGCCGAGATATAATAATGCAAATATCTCCGCTAGATCACCATCACCAAAGAGAAAATGTTACAGAACTACATCGGCATCCAGTCAGTAAAACTGGATGCAGCGGGTGGTCTCATTCGGCAACCCCTCGCACATACAAACTACAGCACAAGTCCACAGGAATCCTGAGACAATATCGACGGGAAAATAGGCAGCAAACAAATAATTCAAATCCCCGTTCAAATAAATATAAATTCTTTGACCCTTTCTTTGCCTGTCGACATCAGCTCTGCTCCAAAACTTACATTTTTACTTGATACTGGAGCAGAGATCAGCTTCATTATTCTGCACCCATTGAAGCCAGATAGCATCTGCTACAGAGATGCTGTCTGCAATACAAACACATTATTTACAGAGTCCCCTTCTACAGAAGGACTCGTTCTAAATTAAACTTGAATTCTGAACAGAATAACTCCATCCAAGAGCATCCATTTCAAATTTTAGGAAATAACCCCATCCTCTCATACGCTGGCCTGCTTGATCATGATTTTCTATCTCGATACAATTCGAGTATCACTACAAAAATAAACTTGTTTCTCTAAGAGTGAATGAATCAAACCAATTCTACCCGTATGCAGAATATTACACTAACTACCCATATGTTTATTTGAAAAGACACAGAAAAACGGTCTCAAACTAAAAGTCTATTGTATACGGAGATAACAATCTCCAATGAAAATATCAATACAATTCCATCTCCATCAATTGCTTCGAAAAGCAATGCAAATCGATCTCCACCAACGCTTCACAAGAAATGAAGGATAAAGGTAAAAATCTATCTCCATCAACAGTTCCCAACAGAGTGGAACTCTCCAATGAAAATAAAACTCCATCCGTAGCTTCACAAGTAATGAAGCAAAAACGTAAAAATATATATCCATCTACAGCCGCACAAAAGGCTGTATCTAGTAAAATTCTATCTCCTTCATCAATAGATTCACAAAAAGTGAATTCCAAGATGAAATCAGAGAAGTCAAAGAATTTTTATAAAGTTTTATCTCCTTCAAATTCAATCGAGTCGGAATCATTGAACAACTCCTTCCAAATTCCACAAAAGTTAGAAACATATCTCCTTCCTACTAATCTTCCGAAAGAATCGAATCACTTAAAAAAAAGTCAAAATTCCGGCTCGATCGGAATTCATCATCGAAATTCCACCTCCTTCTATACATCATCAATCGGTTTGTTTCAAGAAGGAAATAAGGTCAGGTTTATTTCTCGGAAACTCGATCGTCGAACCAGTCAATGGTATGGCAAAAGTTCTAATCCTCAACACAAATGAGGAGGACGCCGATCTGGCACCTTACGAGGTGAACCCAGTTTACCAAGACTTGGACGACTTTCTGGTCATCTCCACAGACTCTGACAGAGATCCAATTAAGGTCAGAATAATGAAATTGCAAAATATTATCAATTTGGATCACTGCAACTCGGAGGAATCTGAGAGTATCCGCAACATCTGTAGGCAATTCAACGATCACTTCTTCATAGAATGGGATTTCCTTTCATATACAGATGTGATTACCCACAAAATCGAAACACTCCAAGAGAAACCGCCCATCTATACCAACCCTTAGAGACTTCCTGAAACAAGCCGAACTGAAATAAATAGGCAAATACAGGAAGTGCGTGGGTCAGACATTATCAAAAACCACATGAGAATGGAAAAAAAAGTGGCGAGTAGTGGTAGACTTTCGTCGTGTTAACGACATTACTGTTGTCGATGCGTAACACTGCCTAATATCACTGATATGTTAGACCAGTTGGGGAAGTCGAAATATTTTATCGCATTCGACCTGGATTCTACCAGACAAAATCGGACTCGAAGAGCAAGGAGAAACCTGCCTTTAGCACATCCTATGGCCATTACGAATACATTCGTATGCCATTTGGTTTAAAAGGAGCCCCTTCTACTTTTCAAAGAGCCATGAATAATGTCTTATCTGGCCTTCAAGATATCTATTGCTTCGTACACATGGACGATATTGTAGTCCATGGATACAATCTCAAAGATCACAATTCCGGACTCACAGCAGTATTTAGCCGTCTCCGCAATTACAATTTGAAACTTACACCCGACAAATGCCATTTGTTAAGGAAAGAAATTATGTATTTAGGGTATATAATTACAGAAAATGGAGTCAAAGCAGATCCAGCAAAGATAAAGCAAGTTCAATCATATCCCAGACCCAAGAAGGAAAAGGGTACTAAGGCTTTCCTTGGTATCGTCGGCTATTATCGCCGCTTTACAACAAATTTTTCAAAGATTGCGAAGCCCCTTACAAATCTTTTGAAAAAAGGTACGCCTTTCAAGTTCGGCGCAATTTGTGATGAAGCATTTTGCGAATTGCGAAATAAATTAATTTCTGCACCAATTCTGTCTTATCCCAATTTCGACAAAGAATTTTTGTCACCTCCGATGCCAGTGAGTACGCCATCGGAGCTGTTCTTTCACAAGCTGATGATCAAGGAGATCATCCAATCGCCTATGCGAGTCGAATTCTCAATGGTGCAGAGACTCGTTAATCAACAATAGAAAAGGACCTCTTAGCTATCGGTTTCTCAGTTGAACAATTCAGACTATAGGTTTATGGTAGACAGTTTACAATTATAACTGACCATAAACCATTGATATGGCTCATGACTCTGAGAGACCACTCCTCAAAACTTATGAGATAGAGAATACGTCTTGAGGAATATGTTTTTTGTACCGCGACAATTCAATTGTTTTAATTGCCGCCCGTTTAGTCGAACGTTGCCTAAGTACAATACCTATGCAACCTTGTGTGTTACCCTAGTACAAAACTAGTGCAACGATTCGTGGAGAACTGGGTAAGAAATGAATGAACGCCTGCTTCTGGTAAAAATGAAAACTGTACTATATTTTACTTTATACAAAATTACGTTTTTATAATAAAAAGATGCTTATTTGACATTTTCGTAAACCTTAAATTCTAAGCAACATAAAATTTTCTCATTTCATATTTTCCCACACCTTATCACCACAAAATATTTTTGTCGGATTCTAATTACATGCAATACCTTTGTCGGATTCTAGTTTCATTGCCAGACGATTTTGTGGCGACAAGAATGTGGGAAATGTCTAGTCAACAAATTTGCTGTAAGAGCTGTAAAATTTAGCAATAATGATGAATGTTATATACATACATTCATCTGTTTGCTAAATTTTATGGAATTTTAATACTTTTATTTCTATTACTGATTTATATGGTATGTGATATTCAACATCCTCCCCCGCGTTGAACGTTAAGTTCAACCATTTCTACCGTTTCAGGTCGGAGGCTGAATTGAGAGCCTGCATTGTTGGGCCGTGTTACTCTAGCTGCCGGGGTTGGAGGCAATGGTCGTCTTGCTGGGTGTTGTCTTGTGAGATGCTTCCAGAGGAGATAACTACAGATGATTAGAGTTATGAGCAGCCCAATGTATCCGATGGCAAACTGATGGGCATCTTGATGAGTGATAACCTTGGTGGATTCTTCTGCAACACGTAGTTGTTGTAGTTTATCCTTAAGCTCAATAATGTCATTGGAGATATTTTGATGTTCTGAGGGTTTATAATAGAGCTCTGCAATCTCAACTGGACCTAAAAGTTCAGTTAGATTCTTGGTAGGAATAAACGATGTTCTTAATGTAGAAGGGTATAGGTTATGTGCTTGGATAGTAGTTGATTCATCCTTGATGGTGCAACCATTGCTGATATTGAGTACTCCTGATCCTGATAGGGATTTTTGTACAACTGTGTTTCCGCATACAATGTTTATTGTTGTTTCTTCCTTCATGATGTAGATCCAATGGTTTGAACTGACAAGTTGTATCCATCGGGGTGTATTATAGGATTTGTTAATCTTGCAGGTAGACAATGATGGAGAGTTTGTGAGAAATCCAATTTCACAAGCGCTGGTGTTGGCTCCCTTTCTGAATAGAGGATGATGCTGCTTGCACAAATGATTGAAGTGGCCAATTGTAGAACATATTGCCATTTCTTGTTCTGACAACGGATAGTATTGATCACGATGTAGATTGATCATGAGGAATTGAGATGACGGCTCGATGATCACAAATGAGTCGTTAACCAAAACTGGAACCGAAACAATTCGTAGTAATTCGAATGGTTCGTAAGAAAGTAGTGGTAGTTTCACTCTGAAGATCAACTGTGTTTTTGCTACACGCACTTCAACGGTCATGAGGCTGTAGAGTTCTAATAAATTACCTTGATTTGCTGGTAACCGCAAGGTCGGTGGTAGATTTTCTTTGATAATAATTAATTGATTTCGAAACTGCTTCGGTGTTAGTAGTGTGGGATTCATCTTTCCGTGGTGAGTGTCTATAATGACATCCAACAACATTGTCTGCATTCGTTGATAGTTGGTGGTTGCCAAAATTAAACGCACTGCCAAGGCGTTGAAGATTTCTAAGATTCTTTGTTCTTGAACTTCCTTGGTTATCCCTTTTAGTTGGAGAATGGTTCGATTTATATTGTCTTCAAACTCTTGTAGTCGACCTGCCATTATCTCACTAGATTTTTTGATTACATTTACCGTTGAGTCCACTATAGAAGTTTGGTTTTTTAGTAATTCCAGTAAATGTTGCTGATTTCCCTCAAGATTATTTATTATTTGAGACATTTTTTCGGCATAGGTCGAATCCAATACTCCAAATAAGGAATGTGCAAGATTTCCCACAATATCTAATGGGGCCCTTCTATGTCTTGAACTCGAGTCACGGGTGAGCAACGCATTGTTGTTTTCGAGTTCTGTTACTGTGTTAGAAAATTGAACAACTGTTTGTGTGCATGCTTGAGTACTGCTTGTTGAATCACAAATCTTCCTTAGATTGTTTATCCCATTCTTGATGTTTTCAAGCTCCTTCCAGTATGATTCCAAGTTGTAGTATGTAATCAGTTTCCATTCGTTGGTCACGAGGTGAGTGGATCCCATGCTTTCAAAGTACAATCCTGGTTGAGTTTTAAAAGGAGATAACTGTATTGGACTGTTCGCTAATATCGGTACAATCAGGCATGCCAGAAGAACCACACTTTCTCTCTCTTCGTCTCTCTTATTGCCTGAAGGAAGAGCGCTCTGGATATTAGGATCTGCTGAAGGCTCGACTCCAGCGGAAATGTTTAGTTCTTGTTCTATAGGTAATGGAGCTAATTTATGTATCGGCCGTTTTAACATTCCGGATATTGTTTTGACATCAGCCACTCGAACCAAGCCATCTGGTCCCTTAATAGTGTTAACTATTCGTCCTAATTGCCAACTTAATGGAGGGAGATTGTCATCCTTTATCACGACCATAGTCCCTGGTTGCACGTTTGCGCAGCGCTGCTTCCATTTGTAGCGATGCTGCAACTCACATAAGTACTCCCTTGTCCATCGCTGCCAGAACTGGTTTTTTAACTCTGATATTTGTTTCCAATTTTTGAGCAGAGACGTCCTTGAAGAATGTGCATTGGGATCAACAGCACTTGTTAGTGGTTCGCCAATTAGAAAATGACCTGGTGTTAGAGCACAAAGATCATTTGGATTGCTTGACATTGGTGTTAAAGGCCTTGAGTTCAAAATTGCCTCAATCTCTGTCATTATTGTCGTTAATTCTTCAAAAGTCAGGGAAGCTGAAGCTACACTCTTTTTAAATAAATGCTTAGCTGACTTTACTGCAGCTTCCCATAGGCCACCGAAATGAGGAGCTCTTGGTGGGATAAAATGGAAGTCAATGCCTCTATTTGTGCAGAACTGTGTTATTTTTCCTTCAGCATTTTTGCTATACACTGCTTGTTGAATCTCCTTTAACTGGTTGCTGGCTCCCACGAAGTTAGTTGCATTGTCACAGTAAATATTTCTACAGTTACCTCGCCTGCTCACAAATCGCTTCAGGGCTCCAACAAATGCATCGGTACTAAGATCGCTTACCACTTCTATATGGACTGCTTTGGTGGAAAAGCAACAAAATATGGCCACGTAATATTTTTGAGGTCTCTTACCTCTCAGCTTGAAATGAATGGAGAACGGTCCACAGAAGTCAATTCCCACGTTGATAAATGGTCTTGACGGTTGAACTCTGTGAGCAGGAAGATTTCCCATAAACTGCCCAAAGAGTTTCGGCTTAAATTTGCAGCAACGGACGCAATTTTGAATTATTGACCTGGCAATAGTTTTTCCTTTGATGGGCCAAAATTTTTGTCTTGTTATTGCCAGTAGTGCTTGGGCGCCTACGTGTGAGTTTGTTTCATGAATATGAGTCAGTAATAATTTGGTTACGTGGTGACCATATGGTAGAAGAATTGGATGTTTAGCGTCGTAAGGCAGTTCGGATTCTTGAAGCCTTCCTCCAACTCTTATAATTCCCGTTTCATCTAAGAATGGGCTAAGACTGCATAAGTTGCTGTTTGCATTAACGTGCTTACTTCCTTGAAGATATGCTATGTCTTCTTCGAAACCTTGCTGTTGAACTTCCTTTAGGATCACCATTAATGCACTATCTAATTCTTGTACGCTAAGCTGATCGTTTTTCCGTTCCTTCGGCAGTTGACCGATGTTTTTAATAAATCTCAGGATGTATGCCAACGTTCTTTGTAAATATTTGAACGAATTTCTGTGCTCAATACCTTCTAATATAGAAGTCCTCCTCGTGATTGTTGATAGCACCACCTTTGCCTGTCTCTTTTCCAAGTCTGTTGTCAAATTTGATGGTTTCAGCGGCCATGAGGATTGATGCCCATGTAGGAAAAGTGGCCCATACCACCATAGAGAATTGTTCTTTAGGCGCTCTGGCGTAGTTCCCCGTGAAGCTAGATCCGCAGGGTTGTGTTTTGATGGTACATGGAGCCATTGATCGGCTGTACTTACTTCTTGGATTGCAGCTATGCGATTGGCTACAAATGTGTAATGTGAAGATGATGATGAATTTAGCCAGGCTAGCACTATTTCTGAATCGGACCAACAATAACAGGGGTGATTCCATTTCAAATCCCTTTTAACTCGATGCATTAAGTTGGCTGTTAACTTTGCAGCGCACAACTCTAATCTGGGTATTGTTACGTTTTTCTTTGGTGCTGCTTTAGATTTGGCACATAGCAATCTCACTATTATAAGTCCATTCTGAAGAATAGATCGTATATATATTACAGCCCCTATTGCTTGTTCAGATGCATCTGAGAAAGCATGTAATTGCATAGAGCACGGCACATTTCCTGAACTAACATGTCTCTGTATTTTTATGTCATTTAAGACACCAAAACTCTGACGAAAGTTGATCCAGATAGAGCTATGTTCGTCTGGTAGTTTATCGTCCCAGCCTAGGTTAAGTGCCCACAATTCTCGTAAGAAAATCTTCATCTTTACAATAACCGGACTCATGAAACCAAGAGGATCAAATTGATGAGCTATGTCTGACAAAACACTTCTCTTGGTAATAGTTTGTTCATCTGTCCATTGAGTTTTGATAGCAAACTCATCAGAACGTGGTAGCCATGTTATTCCCAAAGTTTTTACGTGGCAGTCATTATCGTCATGGAGTTCTAGCTGCGGTGCCCTGTCTTCTGAAGCGATATTTTCCAATAATGCAGTGTGGTTCGCGCACCACTTACGTAATTTGAATCCTCCAGATTGGAGAATTTGAGTTAGTTGTTCTTGTGTCTCCATGGCTTCACTGAGACTATTGCAACCAGTCATAACATCGTCGACGTAGAAGTCTTGCATGAGTGTCGAGGCTCCCAGAGGGCGTTGTTCTGCCATTTGGCCTGCCAGTCGTTGGAGACATTTCGTCGCCAAGTACGGAGCCGTTCTTACACCGTAGGTAACCGTAGATAATTGATAACATTTCAATTGCTTGGATGGATCATCTCTCCAAAGGATTAATTGATATTTCCTGTCATCCTTGTCCAGTATTACTTGACGGTACATTTTTTCTATGTCCGCTGTGAACACATACCGTGGTAGACGAAAGCGTAGTAATATGGAGAAGAGTTCATCTTGAATAGTGGGCCCAGTATATAAGATGTCGTTCAATGAAACATTCGACGACGTTTTCATCGATGCATCGAAAACTACACGAAGCTTCGTGGTGGTACTATCTGGCTTAGTCACGCAGTGATGTGGAAGGAAGAAGTATGGTCCTGAGATTTCTTTTAAACTGATCTGTTCCATATGCCCAAGATTTTTATATTCGTTAAGGAAGTCAATATACTGCGCCCTTATATCTGGGTTTCTAGTCAGCTTTCGTTCTAACGAATAAAATCTATTAAGCGCGATGTCTTTCGACTCTCCTAGATTCGTTGCTTCATTTGCGAAGGGCAGCCTTACCACAAAACGACCTGTATCATCCCTTCTCACGGATTGATTGAAGTGTGATTCACACTTGATTTCTGATGCCGACAAGGTTGGGTTAGTAGAGTCAACTTCTTCTTGTTTCCAAAATCGTTCAACTTGTTCATTTAGTTTGGCTTCTTCTTCTTTGGAGCAAATACCACACAAGACATGGGTAGCGGATGTGTTCGACGTTTTTCCGCTGACTATCCAACCTAATTTAGTGTTTTGCAGGATGGGAAGGGTATCTTCTAGTTTAATCTGTCCAGCTAGGAGTAGTTGGAAAAAGGTGTCTGCTCCTATAAGCAAGTCGATTCTGCCTGGACAATTGAATCCCGGGTCTGCTAATTCAATATTCCGTGGAATGGACCAGTTTGTGATATCCAAAGACTGAGATGGTTGATGTGTTGTTATTTCTGGCAGAATATGCGCTTCGATTCTGGTTGAGAAGTTGCATGTTCTTGATCGCAGCTCTACATTGATCCTCTTGTGGGCCTTCTGCGGACGTTGACCAATGCCTTGAATTTGTAATGGGTCAAATGTTTCTCTTAGTGCCAGTTTCTTCGCCAGCTGCTCTGTTATAAAATTCAATTGAGAACAGGAATCTAGTATTGCCCTGCACTCCACTTCCAATCCCTCGTTATTTCGTAACCTTACAATCACAGTGCTCAACAAAACATAACTCCTTTGCGACTTCGTTACTTGTGCAGCTAAAGTGGTTGGTTTTTGAGAAGATGAGCTGATTGGCGAAAGGTGTGAGTTTTGTTGACCCGATGGTGGGTATACCTTGTTTGATTCCTGTGTCTTCTGTAGAGTTTCTCCTCTTGTGTTGTACTGAATTTTACCTTCTCTTTCAAGATGTAATAAGGTGTTATGTTTTGATGAACACGTTTTACAACCTCTAAGAGAGCAATTCTTAACGGAATGGCCCACCTTCATGCAGTTTACACATAGATTATGTTTTCTAACCATGTCAAGCCTGCTTGATGGGCTCTTGGAAAGGAAGTCCTTGCAAGAATATAATGGATGACTCTGCTTGCAAATAATACACTTGCTCTTCATTGAAGTTGCCATGAATGCGGAAGATTTCGACTGATTTGTAAGTTTCGGGCTAGGTCTTACGTTGCATAAAGTTCGGCCTCCAAGAGCTTCTAGGGACTGAAATCGAGTTTCTAGAAATTTCAGGAAGTTCCCAATTGTGTCTAGTTCTCTTGGTGCATCTAGTGATTGCTCGTATAAGCCATGTGTAGTTTTGTCTAATTTTTTGATTACTATATGTATTATCAAAGGATCCCATGTTTCTGTATGCAATCCTAAATTTTTCAGTCCATACAGACATTCATTGGTTGTGTCGTGCAGGCTCTTAATAGCTGCAGCCGATTCAGCTTGAATTGTTGGTTGTGACAGTAGTCGACTCAATATCGCCGTAACAAGTAACCGCTTATTATTATATCGGTTATTCAGGATACCCCACGCATCGTCGTAGTTCTCATTAGAAATTTGCAGATGTTGAATTAACGCCCTTGCTTCTCCGCTCAGATTGGTTTTTAGATAGAACATCTTCTGAGTGTTGCTTATAGTTTGGTTGTGTATTAGCTGGACATACAAATCATGGAACTGTGTCCACTGTAAATAGTTGCCATCAAATATGGGCAGAGAAATCTTTGGCAATTTAATCAAGCTTTCTTGAGGTCTTGAAGGTGCAGGCTGTTCGGTGGATTTATCTTCAAGAATTGATACTTGCTGTTGGAGTGAAATGATAGTATCTTGCGTCCAGCCATCAAGGTTATAGAACAGATCTGATTTATAGCCCAATGGATTGTCTTCATTGGCAATTTCCCAAATTTGTTGGTCATTGTCAACCATCTCTCTCTGATATTGTTTGAGTATATCAATTTTTAGTTTGAAATATTGGCTTGGATGCTGTTGATCCTGCCTTGACTCAATATCTCTTATTTGGTGTGTTGTGAGCCGCATTAGGGCCTTTTGCTTGCGTATTAGCTTGCAAGAGTCCACATCCATAGTTTTGCCTTCATATAGTTCTGAAATTAATGAAGGTTTGCGTCCGTTGTCATTTTGTTTAACATTGTCATCGCAGTCGTCGTCGCTGCTACCTTCCTCATCATCTAAATTACCACTGTTCTCATCAGCCTGCTTATTGTTGCTGCTGGATTCAGCGCCTGCTGAGCTTGTCGCTCCATGATTGCCTTCTTTAGTAGTAGCCGTGGGCTCGCACGTAGCTTCATGTTCCAATAATAAACTGTTTAGTGTAAGGTACACCTGTTCTAGCTTCTTGAAATACTCGTTTTTGAAGTAGTGTGAACTGGCAAGCCGCTCCTGGAATGGAGTGAGTCTTTTGTGGTTTGATTGAATTATACGCCAGTATTTGTCTAATAACTGTATTCTCTTTGCGATATAATCTTCAGTTTTACGGTCTAATGAATCCTTGCCGAAATTTATTAGTAGCCTTTCTAGTTTACTACCAATATCATGCTGTTCTTGCAGCATCCGTGCAACTTCTTCATCAGCCATGGTTTGAATCCGCATAAAACTTCTTGATTTTAGCCTTTGTAATGATCCTCTATGATGTGCAGCAGTAATAGGGTGCTGCTATAAATTCACCTTCGATGCTGGTGTCTGCGGCCTTCCTCGATATGGAAGCAGTGTAGTGCAATTCTCTTAATAGAGAATCACGTCGGGGTCACCAAATGTTTTTTGTACCGCGACAATTCAATTGTTTTAATTGCCACCCGTTTAGTCGAACGTTGCCTAAGTACAATACCTATGCAACCTTGTGTGTTACCCTAGTACAAAACTAGTGCAACGATTCGTGGAGAACTGGGTAAGAAATGAATGAACGCCTGCTTCTGGTAAAAATGAAAACTGTACTATATTTTACTTTATACAAAATTACGTTTTTATAATAAAAAGATGCTTATTTGACATTTTCGTAAACCTTAAATTCTAAGCAACATAAAATTTTCTCATTTCATATTTTCCCACACCTTATCACCACAAAATATTTTTGTCGGATTCTAATTACATGCAATACCTTTGTCGGATTCTAGTTTCATTGCCAGACGATTTTGTGGCGACAAGAATGTGGGAAATGTCTAGTCAACAAATTTGCTGTAAGAGCTGTAAAATTTAGCAATAATGATGAATGTTATATACATACATTCATCTGTTTGCTAAATTTTATGGAATTTTAATACTTTTATTTCTATTACTGATTTATATGGTATGTGATATTCAACAGAATATTAATACAACATGGTCCATAAATCAGGCAAGCTCAACACAAATGCAAACGCTCTCAGTAGAGCTATTCCACATAGTATCGAGAATTTCGCAAAACCTACCACCTGCGTAAATGTGGTAAGAAAGAATCAAGCTAGACGTCAGGCGAAACAAAACATTCCCAGCATGAGTATTATTACTCCAAACCCAGCTCCATCGTCAGCAAACAATTCCTCAGTCATTAAAACGGAGGCAAATTTCCCATTCTTATTAACCAAAAATGTGAACCCTAAATTCTTCATGTTACCAATGCAAGATACAGAGCTTGAAAGAGTGTTGACTTCGAAACTAAAACACCCAGATAAGTCTCCACTTCTAGCAAATGAACTGAACTTCTTCACAGAAAAGGACTCCAAAATAATTACATCAAAAACTAATTTACCTTGTCGATCCCAAAGAGGTAGATCAGACCTCTAAAAGATTTTAACTGAATTCTGCTCATATACAGAAGCAAATCAGTTAAAAGAAATAAATATCTCCTTCCCTATATTAGATCTACAGAATATAATTATTATTAAGAACGCTTTTATCCAGATCTTCGCTACTAAACAAATAAACATTAAACTCCATCAAGATTCTATTAAATATTTATCCGACATTAATGACATCGAACAAGTTCTAAAATATTTTCATTCATTACCGACGGAAAGCCATCAAGGCATTTCCCGCACAATTAAAAGAATCGAAAAGCAATCCTACTGGCCTGGCATGTCAGACGATATAATAAAATATGTAAGGAAATGTTAACTTTGTCAGGTAAACAAAGTATCCAGAAATCCAAAAATTCCTATGAACATCTCGAGTATTAGTTCCAAACCTTTCGAAAGAGTGTACCTAGATGTTGTAGGACCTCTCCAAATATCTCATTCTGGAAACAAATACATCCTTATATTCCAAGACGACTTCTCAAAATTTTCTGAGGCTATTCCCATAGTCGACACTGAGTCTAAGATATTAGCGGAAGCCTTCACGACAACAATAGTTTGTCGACATGGTATTCCAGAAAGTATCCTCACAGATCAAGGTTCTAACCTCATAAGTGGCATGTTCGCCGAGGTATCTAAATTGCTGAGAATAAAGCGACCTAACACTACTCCATATCCCCTCAAACGAATGGTGCATTGGAAAGAAGTCACAGAACCTTAGCGGAGTATCTCCGATCTTATGTAGCAAAAGATCCACAAGACTGGGATACATGGATTCCTTATGCCATGTTTGTAAAAAATACCACCCCTCATTCGAGTAATAATTATACTCCACGCGAGCTCCTTTACGGATTCCCAGCCGAAATCCCAAATAATTTAAAATCTTCTCCAACCGTTTGCTATAATTATGACAATTATACAAACGAGTTAAAAGCGTGTCTGCAGCACAGCTTCAAAATAGCTAGAGACGTAGCCATGGCAAAGAAAGAAAAATCCAAAACACAATATGACAAAAACTCCGTAGGCGATAAAGTCCTACTTAAGAGCAGAATTCCAAATAACAAGCTCTCACCATTATGGTCAGGTCCGTATGAGATAATGGAGATTAATTCCCCCGAAAATTCAGCTATTAAAATCAATAATAAAAACAAGAAAGTCCATAATAACGACTTAAAATTTACATAGAATAATATTAATGTCAATAGTTTCATCCTTCTTATTCTAATCAAATAATACAGAATCATTTTCCAGGTTTCCAAAATGATGCAAGTAGTACTCTTTTTACTTTGCATCCCTATAATCCACGGCTCAGGAGTGGAAGTGAAACAACTAAATGCTGACATTTATTTCGAGGAAATTGGCAGAAACAATTTCTACACAGACGAATGGAAAATCGTAAACTACTACGATTTAGAAAACTTCAAATCTGAATTCAAGAATATGCAATTCATCACACAGCAGATTACAGCGATCTGTCAGGAACTGAATAAAAATTCAGCTATGGCCAACACTTGTAACGGTACGTTGCTGCAAATTAATCTTATACTAGTAAATATAGAATAAAAATATATGCTCCTAGTAACCCAAAATATAAAACGAAGAGCAGTTTTCAATGCAATAGGCTCGATTTCGGAGGCACATTAAACGAGGATGATGCCAAGCTATATGATGAACAGATTCAGAACCTTACTTTAATCCAAAACTCCTTCCTATCCCTTATGAAAAGCCAAACTGCGATAGTCGAAGCAACCGCAAATATTTTCAACCAAACTAAAGCCGCAATTGAAAAGGAATTCATCATAAAAAACTAATTTCAATACAAATAACTGCATCATTAATGGAAAGCAGAACATTGGATAACAAAATATCTATTGAACTTGAATCCCTTATTTCCCTAGTTTCGTTAATGGCATTCAGATACCAAAATACCCAGTCGGAATTAATAGACAATCTAACAGATTCAAGACACGGCAAATTTCATCCTACACTTATATCACCAAAACAAATAGAGGATTTTTTATTAAATATCAGGCAAGAATTGCCGAATTCTATAATGCTTCCCAGAAATTCTAGAGACAATATTTTATCACCAATATACAAATTGAGTACAATAGCAGCGAATATTTTCTACAACAAAATAATTATTGAGCTCCGAATCCCACTTCCATTCAAGGAACCATACCAAACATTCAAAGCAATGCCATTACCTACACTCCTTAACGGATTATTCGTATATATTGAAGGAATCGAAGGAATACATGTTAATAGACTACAATCGCGAACATTATGTTGAGCTAACAATCCAGGATATCCATAATTGCGCAACGTTGGACCAAACGCATTTTTACTGCAAAATCTCATCACCTATCCTAAACACAAATACAAAAATAAACCAATGTGAATTAAACTTGATAAAGAAGGAGCCAACTACATCAAAATGTACAATCCTAACATTAGAGCAAGTTTATTATTTGTCACAATTATCGCAGCGGAATGCCTAGCTTTTCTCCCTGAAAGGATCCCTCCACATAGGCATTATTTGTGAAGATTCCACTAGTGCAGAAACCCTGCAGGGAATAGGAAGACTGCACATCAATCCCGATTGTTATGTTCGCAGCAAGGAATTCATCATGCACGGAAATAACGTAAAAATGTCCAAATTCCATTCCCATTTTATCCCAGCAATCAGCATTTCCAGTATAATATCGAATATGACATCCTCCCCAATAGGATCGCATATAAAAATACATACGTTAAATCTTTCGAACAACATGGATCTAGATAAACTTCTAGAATCCATTCGTTTCCAAAAAATCAAGATTTTCTCCCTTTTAATCCAATATATAATCTCATATTCACCACTATGCAATATCATATGTGACAATTGCTTTAATCATCCCTATTGCCTGCATATATATGTATATTAAACAAACCAAAAGTGTGTGAATCGGAAGAAATACTTTCTGCACACGAACTAAATGATGTGCCTACCCGACCCCAAGAGGAGAAAGATTTAAAATAACTCCTGCTCCCACCAGAAGAAGACAGAAAGTTGATAACATATTTTCAATATATATTATAATGATGTATGGGCATACATTCCACGGCATCATGCTTCCAATTTAAAGTTCTAAGGTATACAAACCACGACAAACATAGCACACGAACAACAGTATCCTCTTCTCCTACAATTTATTATATATATATACAATTATTCAATATGATGAGGTAATTAAGACACTATCTGTAGCATTTAGATATACTCAAATATTCTCTATAACACTCCGTTTGGCATTTGCATTTTGTATTCTTTAATGTTATGTAACTAAATAAATATTTATATAGAATATAAGCAAAAAGAGCAAAACAACAACAACCACAGCTCCAAACCTAGAAACAGAAAAAAAAAATAATAATAATAACACAAAAACTTATATTGTTTTACCCGTTTATAATTATTTTTTTCTTCTCAAAAACATTTAACTTAAATCTATCTCCAGACGGGTGAAAGAGGGCGATTTATGGCGGACGACGCCGCATCAACATCAGATAGGCAGGGAGACCATCCAATCAGCACCAAGTTGGCCCCTAAATAAATAAATGATTATAGTGAAACATTTTTTTTTAATGAACAATTGAACTTACCCAATGCTCTGAGGCCCATCTCATATTGGGGCCACAATGAGAACGAGAACGGATGATACCGAGCAGCCTGCGGGTCACTGCCCCAAATAGATACTGGTTCCCTGTCAGGACATAGAAAGCGTAAGAAAATAGGTCCTGTCCAGCGCGGGCATATGGATTCAACGTATATCCCACTAATGAATACAATATAATATTGGGTAGCACTATATTGCTTCCGAGATAAATTCAGCACGAAAATCACCTTGGATGTGATCAAGCATTGCTCGTCATCCGCGACAAGTAAAAATGCATGCACAGCATTTTCTAATCTCAATCTTTCTTTCTCTTCCACTCTCTTCTAACGTCTATTTCCAATATTTTTCTCTCTGTTCAATCAGCGCATATTATCCAAAGAACTTGATAAATTCTAAACAGTGCACCCAAGCGAAAACATATAATAGTGATGTACAAGGAAATAATTGCATGCGGAGCAGTGAGATGGTTTCGTTGATAAAAAGAAATATGCCGATCGCTCTTATAAATATAATAAATTAATGATAAACGACCATTTATGATAAATTTTAACAACACACCAATCGTTATAAACCCTTTCCAACTACGCAAACACTCTAACATCTCCTTCTTAGTTTAATTACCCCCATTATCTTCCTCATATATCCTTACTTCAAATATTATACAGAAAATCGATAACTTAGGATTTATTTCCATTAAGTATGCGGAAATACGTATAACAAAATGTTTTTTTTTTATTATACTATAGTTACATCAAGGTCTACTCACAAAAAATATATAAAACTTAAGTCATAATTTAGTTTTAAAAGAAGAAAGTTTTCTTTTAAAAAAAAATAAAAAACTTTCTTTTCCCCAGGGGGGAGGGATGTTCTGACTCTGGTGACCAATGTCCCGAATCACAACGATAATGTCAATACATCAATATATTGTCCTATGCAATCTATTTATGTACCACAAGATGACCGTGAAAATATAAAATTATTTATTCAAAACTTAAATTGCATTCAATTTCATTCTCCCTTATTATAACAAAATGCAATTTAGCATAAATTGCACTTTGTTATCAGACACACATTCCACTCACACGGTATGCACACTTACCTACATACAGTGTCTTCTTACTTTTTTCCGTATGTACACTGTACATACGTACATTACTTAATTAATCCTATCTAATTGTATGTACATACATACAATTATTCGCGCCCTCTTAAAATTAATATTTCGGGACGGGCGCACAAGTGCATATCAGATTACAGTTTTGCATAGATGCATAGTTTGCATCAAAACTTTTTTATATTTTCTCACGTACGTTTTTTCAGCGTCGTGAGAAAATAATAAAAAGAAAAAAGAGCTTTTGCAAGATATCGTGGGTACCTGGGTGCAATTTGCAAAATCCTCCGGGAGTTCCATTTTTAAAACCGCCAAGTGGAGTGAACTTTTCATCAGCTTCAAAAAATTCTTTATTATTCGCATAGAAAAATCGCTTTAAACAAAATATTGTGAATTGAAATCAAAATAAAATTTGTGAATAATAAATTAATTTCTATCGCTTTAAACAAATATTGTGAATTGAATTAAAAATTAAATTAGTGAATAATAAATCAATTTCTATCGCTTGTATTGTGGTTTGATAAAATTGTGTTAAAAAATTCCCTTCCGACCTCTTTTCTACTAACAACTAGGGAGCACGAGTGGTTGTACGATAACAAAATTCCAACACACTACTGAAAATTCTTCCGGTGCTGCAAAGATAAATTTGGATATGTTAAGAGAGCGCTTCAAAAATCATACTTTACCGTTATGATGCGGAAACGTTTCCTTTTACAAGCGCTTGACATATTTCCAGCAGGGGAAGTAACTGGCTAATTGAGTGGTGTGAAGAAGGTGTAAAAAGGTGATAAAGCTATACACGACGGTAGTCTCAGGAGAGGTAGTGAGCATTGTTTGACCGGGAGTAAATCATAAAAAAAACAATTCTACGCTATGTTTTTGAACTCTTGGTCAGTCCACTTAAATCCAGCCTATGTTGTTCGAAGTTTATCCAGACATTTCCGTCAGGTTCTTGAGGAAGGACTTCATCTAAGAATCTACCAATACATGCCCCTCCTAGATAGCACTGCGTACTTATAAATAAAAAAATACGCGGTTACAAGCCGATATTAATAATTTTCAGTCCTTCATCATTGACACCTTCTAATCTTTTTCAAGCATTTTCTTTAAATATGGTAAAAATCATCACCACTTTTTTAACTGCTGATGGAATTGCTAGAGGCACACAAACAAGCATATCAATCGTTGGTTTTTGTTACCTATTAGGAAGGATTAGTGATTATAAATATTTACTCCCACCTAACGGAAACGAGATCTAGTTTGTTTTAAGCCTTGCACTAGCGCAAGCCTTATATGTTGCTTTTTTCTGATATTTGTTCCTATTTAATATGGCATCCGAAATCATTCATCAATTTTTCACACCCTTAAATTGTGCGTTTTCTCCGAAGAGAATGAGGAAAGTTTTATTTTAAGAACGAAGTTTAAAACCGACTGATTTAGGGAAGTAAATTTATACTCCTCCTCCTTTTGTCAACTTACAAACCCTGACTCAGTAACTCCGTGTCTAAGCGCCTGAGCATCTGAGAGTGCCATTCGTGATGAAATAGTTTTAGGGTAGGAAAAGTGGTTGGAGTCTTTTGATTTAGAATGATTGAGTGCTTTCCAATTGGGTAAACTTTTCTTGCGTGTTAGAGTTTCGAGAGTAAATTTTCGTGATTCCAGTTTCGAGAGTCTAGATTCGAGGGTCGATATTCGAGAGTCGAGGGTCCAGATTAGATATTCGAGAGTCGAGATTCGTGATTCAGGATTATGAGAGTCGAGAGTAGAGATTTCATAGTCGAGAATCTAAAGTCGGCGGTCGATTGTCGAGATTCGAGGGTAGAGTTTCGAATGTCTGGAGAGTGTATAAAATTTGAGACTAAAAGGTAGAAAATGAAATATGTTAAATAAACTTTTAAAATAAATAACTTTTGTAAATAAGATGCACTAAAAATTAAAAAAAGTATTTTTTTATTCTTCAGTGATATGGTATACACAAGAAAAGTTTGATTGCAAAACAACGAATGCATGAGTTGCAGTTAGACAATTCTGATTATAGGTATGGATGCCCAAACTTTGAAAATTTAATGTTAGTTGCAGCATTTCCTATTTTGCATTTAACTTTTCTTGTTTATATCACTGAAAAAGATAAAAATAATTTTTTACTGTTTAGTGCATTTTATTTACAAAATTTATTTATTTTAAAAGTATTTTTAATATATTTGTTTTATAAAAGTATTTCTAATTAACGAACATTATCCAAATTTGGTCAGTCCAAAGTTAATTTCCACGTTTGGTAAAAGTGTGGTGCACGAAATTTTGTGTTGTAGGTTATATTGTACTAATACTTTATTTCTTATTTCTTATTAATTATAAGACCTAAGGTGATGAACAGTCTCTTGTTCTAATTCAACGCGTTGCTGGTGACATGACTATGACATTGCCTGTTGTCAGTCGTACTTCAGCTAGTTCTCCTTGGTAAACAGAACTAACGGAATGGCTTGTGGCTTGGTTGAGTTTGTAGATAGACTCAATATCTTTCCCCAGGTGGAGAATATCAAAAATATATAAATCTGTCCGATGCTCTCTAACCTTGGTAGAACGATGGGGTGTTACGTCTACTGTCTGAGGATTATAATGATCCTTGCTTGACGAAGGCATTTCTCTTGGAGGTAATGTCCTTTGCGATGAGTTCGATGACAGAAAGTTTGAGCTACATTATAGATCTGTTAAGTCTTTCGACATCAGTATCTGTCAGTCTGCAGTGTCAGTGCCTCTTGTAGTCCTATCTATTTTAACGGGACTTTTATTGCTACATTTTCTGTTGTACTTTTTGTAACACCTTCTTCTCTTGGCGGGTAGTTCATGGCTGAATAGGGTAGGTGTGAAGGCCTGTAATTTATTGAATGGCATTGAATTTTTCTAATCTGGTAAACATGACGAATGTGTTTTTTACTTTCGATCATAATTTCATAATGCAAGTCACCTTTCCTTTTCCTGATAACTCCGAATTTCCACTTATGGACTTGTTATTGCAGATTTGAGTTCAAACTAGCTCATTCACTGTATACTCTGGAACTTTGTGTTGTGTGCTTAGATCTAAAGTTTCTGTAACCTCCTGTTAGAAATATTACATTAGGTAGAATAATAGAAACAACAACAAAAATAATCATAACGCAATATTATCTAGGTAATAAGAATAAGATCATAAAGAAGTAAAATGCTTAGTTGCACGAATCAGTTAATTGTTCAATTTTTCGTTGACCACGTAGTATTTTTTGCTTTGGTCGCATTGTTTTATAGATTGCTTTGATTGCACTTTCTACCGAAATTGTGCACGGGTTCATAGAACGTTGCGTTAAGTCAATATGCATAATCATCTTTTGTTAAGTGAATAAAATGTATAATGCTGACCAAATAGTTTAGAATCATTGATTTAATTTGTTGTTATTGAACTAATTTACTGTAATCAATTTTTTGATTATAAATTAGCGGGTTATGAATAAAATAATCAGTCTATGTCAGACCAGTTTTGGAGTTGTTTTAATCATCTTACCTCGTATCAAGTTTTTTAGTGTACTAGTTCAAGTACCAGTTGCACATCATCATCAATTATCAATCAGGGTTTATGTACCTTGGTTACATTAGGTAAATAAACGGAAGTTCCTCTTAATCATCGAACTCTATCTTAGTGTACTGGTTCAAGTGCCAGCTGCCCATCGACAATTCAATCAAGGTTTATATAGTTTGGTTCCCGCAGTTAAGGCGAAAGAGCCTTATCTTAAAACATTGGTGAC
The DNA here is from genome assembly GCA_963924295.1 of Dioctria rufipes. Lineage (NCBI taxonomy): Eukaryota > Metazoa > Arthropoda > Insecta > Diptera > Asilidae > Dioctria > Dioctria rufipes. The sequence continues at coordinate 146,173 of CAWUPM010000189.1, read as the reverse complement.
CCCGACGTGATACAAGTGAAACATTTGTATCACGTATTGAATCAAGTGGAATTAAATCATTAAAAATGGTAAACGAATTTGAAAAATTAGCAGCGGAACAAATCGATAATGGAAAAGAGATCCAAAGAATCATCGCAAACTACAGAAAGGACTCGGCGGACAGAAAGGTCAGTAGAGAGTATTATGAGATCGCCTTCACCTATTGGAGGAGGCATGGGCACTATTTTAAATAACGGATAATAAGATGAGAGTGATTCCTGATCTTCCTTGCAATCATTCTTATTTTATGTCAGATTAATACAATTGAATCATGGCACTGTATATCCAATATCAGGTTTATTTTGCTGAGAAGGTAGAGCACTTCACTCATCAAGATGCAGAGATATCCTACAAGGCTTCAACTGTTGAAAGCGAAGACTCTGAAGGACTTGGTCCAAAATTACCAGACATAATGAAACAAGCTAGTGCCACAGGAGCAGTTCCAAAGGGACCCTAAATTCGAAGACAAAAATGGTCATCTATATCCTTCTGAAACTCAGCTACGACAATTAGCTGGAATTATAAGAAGACAAAGACGAATTATTAGTGTGCTAAGGAATGTACTTAACGTAATCGAGACTGATTGTGAAGATCTTTCAAGACAATACTACGAACTAAAACTGAGGTCAATCAATCAACACTGGTCACAAATCGAAGAGTGTGATCACTTGATATGGGAATTAAGTGTAGCTCCCATCGCAGAAGGCTATGATTCTGATGAGGTTGTTAAGCTAGGAGACAGTGTAGAAAGGTTTTTAATCTTACTAGCCACCACACGTGACAACGTTAACATGATAATCACGTCATCAATACAAATTCAAGCAGTATGTTAAGACTCCTAAGCTCACACTTCCAAAATTCGATGGAGATTATTTGAAATGGAATCAGTTTCACGATTTGTTCACCCAGATGGTCCACAACCAAGCGATGCCAAACTGTCAAAAGATGTGGTACCTCAAAAATAATCTATCAGGAGAGGCCGAAAAATTGGTAAAGCATTTCAATGCTTCAGAAGAAAACTACATAGCGGCTTGGCAATCATTGAAGGACAGATATAGTAACCGCAGATTACTAGTCACAGCACTCATCAATAAACTATTATCACAATCAGCTCACACAAGTGATACCTCATCTGCAACTGCAATTAAAACCTTGCATGACACAACTCAAGAATGTCTAATGGGACTACACAACCTGAAGGTTTCGACAGCTGACTGGAATCCACCACTACTTCATATACTGATGAAAAAAACAGGCAGAACTACTCATGCACTATACGAGCAATCGTTAAATAGCCCTAGAGAGTTACAAAATATTAAGGGATTTTTATCATTCTTAAAAACCAGGTTCCTGGCACTGGAAGCGCTCGGAACAAGGGGTAAAGTGGATGATCTACATAAAAGACATCATATTGCTAGAGCAGTAACCACAGTAGCAACTCTCAATTCAAATCGAAAACCATGTGTGATCTGTAAGGGAGCTCATCTTCAGTGTGCGTGCAACAACTTTCTGAAATTAACACCGTCACATCGACTAAACACCATACGTAGGCATAACTTATGCATCAACTGCTTGAAATCTGGACATGGGTACACGCAATGCACATCTCGTGGCTGTACAAAATGTGATAAGGAGCACAATACACTCGTGCACCTATCCGAGAACACAGAGAAGTATCAAGGTACATCACCTAAAGGCCCTAAGTCACCATCGATAGAAACATCGGCTTTAGCATACAACAATTCGGGCCAACAACCAATCATAGTTGGAGCTCTAACAAGTCAACAACAAAGGGCCTATGTACTTCTCGGAACAGCCATAGTCACCCTCATCACTGATGAAGGAAATGAAATCGAATGCCGAACTATTCTGGATTCAGGATTTCAAATTATTATTATAACTGAGAATGTCGTAAGGAGGTTGAAGCTAACATCTTAAGTAGATAAAATTACCATTTGTGGCGTCGGAAGTGGACAAGAACGAGCTCAATGTAAGGTCAGTTTAACTGTAAGGTCAAAAATAAATGAGTTCTCTACAAGATTAGAAGCATTCGTACTACCAAGAATAATAGCACCACAGCCAACACAATCGTTCGACATAACAAAGTGGCGCATTCCGAAAGCACCGCTGCGAATAGAGGAATCCAAAATAGATCTGCTGTTTCTCAAACTAATCCTATGATGACCTTTACGTTTAGTTCCATATCTTCTGAAGAACTACTCTATCATATAGCTCAGTTAAAGATCGATAAAGAGCCAGGTATCGATAAGCTTACACTGAGAATTTTAAAAATTGTAGCACATTATATAGCTCCTCCATTAGCGTACTCATTGAACCTATGTCTAACTCAGGGCATATTTCCATGTAAATTTAAACATGCCATCGTTGTTCCAATACACAAGCCAAATGACAAACGTGATCCAGATAACTATAGACCGATATCGCTAATTTCTAATATCGCGAAGATTTTTGAGAAATGCATTAAGAGTAGGTTGGTTGATTATCTGGACCAATACAACATCATTGCAAGTAATCAATATGGTTTCAAAAATAAATGTTGCACAAGTGATGCAATTTACGATGTTACCAATTATATAAACTCGGCAGTTGACAAAAAGGAGAAAGTTATCGCGATATTCTTGGATATGAAAAAGGCTTTTGATACGGTTAATCATAAACTCCTATTGCAGAAACTTACATTTATAGGGATTACAGGTAGTGCACTTTCGTTTTTTCATTCCCATTTAACCAACAGAGTACAGGCAGTCAGAATTGGACAGGTAACAAGTGATCCTCTTCGTATTAAGTGTGGGGTTCCACAGGGTACGGTTTGGGTCCAATCCTCTATCTAATATACATATATGAGTGTGTTAAATTATTCGAACAGTCAAGAAGGGAGCATATTTTAGCGTTTGCAGATGACACGGTCTTGTTATTTAGTGGAGAAAATTGGTCCTTTACTTTATCACTAGCGCAAAGAGGCATTAAATCAGTGTATGATTGGTTGGTATGTCACAAGTTAGCTTTGAACCTAAATAAAACATGTTTCGTAAAATTTGGGCATGAAAATGCACATTCAAACATTAATCTTAAGATAGAGTTGAAGGGTAATGTCCTCCAGTGCGTGAGTGAAGTGAAATATTTAGGTGTTCTTATAGATCAGAAGCTTAAGTGGGAAAAGCATATCCCGAGTTTATGTAAGCGGCTGAGGAAAACAATATATAAAATACTCCTATTGCGAAATATCTTAAAATTTGATCTTTTGAGAATGGTTTATTTTGCTTTAATACAGTCAGTCATTCGGTATGCAATCCTTAGTTGGGGAGCTACATATACTGTCTTGATAAAACCATTATCAAATCTTCAAAGCAAAATAATTAAGATTTGCTTAAAGAAATCTAAATACTACTCCACCACACAAGCATACAATGAATTTAAGGTAATGACTGTAAGACCTATTAAAATTCTTTTACACAAATTTATCAAAGTTCACTATCTTCCAAACGAATTATCATACACGCAGGCAGATGTTGCAACCTTTAGAAATCCCTAGAACTAGTAAATGTATTACAGATAGACATAGTAGTATTTTAGGTCCAACATTTTATAATGCCTTACCTGCAGAAGTAAAAGAGACTATAAATGTTTCCAATTATAAAACTATGTTGAAAAACTGTGTATTTAACAACCAAGATGTCTTTAATAACATTGTCCATTAGTTTTTTAAGTTAGAGATTTTGAATTACTTTCTCTCAGGTATTATACATAATATATATAATTTTTGAACTGAATGAATTGGTTGCATTGCATACTGTAGTATATATTAGATGTATTATTTATGTGATATTTTTAAAATTTTATTTTATTTTATAATATTAGTAAGTAGAAAATTAGTAATAAATTAGTCACAACCCTCGCACACAAGCTTCGGCTTTTGTGAGGGGTTAGCCTAGATTATTAGCTTATACATTACATATAGAATTTGAATTATGTATTAGGCTGCCCTAAATAAATAAATAAAATAAAAAAATATAACCGCTGGGACAATTTTTTCGGAGATTCTGAAATTAATTCTCTTAATCACAAAGCTTACCACTAATTAAATGTAAAAACTGAGATAAAGCAACTTTAAGTGGTAATCCTATTTATTTCAAAAATCAAGTTTCTTAAAATATAAAATTGCTCCGTGATTACGATAGAAATGCACCCGATCGAGGGATTTAGCAAAATGATATAAAAGTAAAATTTTGTGAATTTTTGGATTTTCATTAAATCAATTTAAACGTTGCGAAAATCTCCTATTCAACAATTTTAGTATAATAATTACCTGTCAAAAGCATTCTTTTTAATCTTAAAACCAATTTCTTAAACTTTTTCCGATTAACGAACAATATCACCCACTCGAGAAATGTTACCAATTTCGTTGTTGAAGGACACAATTCATCCAGAGCCAGAGTTAAATGAGAGTTTCTCAAAATGCACCAATAGAAACGCCTATCGGATGAAGAATAACTCTGATGATCAGGAAAAATGTCACTTCCCTTTCCGGCCAAAAACTGAGATAGGACAATGTAAATTTTGGTATTAACAAAAAGTCTTCTCGATTGGTGTATATTTTTAAATAAATTCAAGTTTCCTTTTGTCGAATGATAATTAACAGATTTTGAAAGACTCAAAAAACCTGAATACGCAAAAATGCACAAAGAAAATAGATTTATTTCTGTCTGTTTGATACCGCGGAGACACTTTTATAACTGATTTCAATCGGGAAAAACTTTCGAAGTTTGAAAAATAAAAGGTTGAAGAAAAAATATCGAACACAGTAATTAAAAATTTGTTGAGACTGTTTAAAGACATTACCGCAGGCTCGCTTATTAAAAACATGGAAACTTCTCATTAATGTGTAATTATGAAAAATATAAAAATAAAAATGTGCTCTTGATTTACGTGAACTTAAAGTTTTCCAAGTTTCCTTTACTTGTCTTATATAATTCCTTAACTTAATAAATGTTTGAAGGAAAAGTTCTGCAATGTTTTCTTTAATTGAATGTTGCACAACTTCTCTTGTAGCATACGAGGAAAAAGTATAATTTACTGCACGCAGGGTGTACAGATGTAACTTACACGACGAGAAAATTTTAGTTAATTATGGAGCTCAATTCATGTAATAAAAAAAAACTGTTTAACTTAAATTTGTTTGGATAAAGTTGGGTTTTTTTATCTAGAAATTAGTGGGAAATTTTTAAACCTTTTTCTCTAGTGAACTGAGATTTTTGCAAATTACTTAAGTCGTGACGAACACGTATTTAATGACGTTGTTACGCGTCTGTACACCGTGCTCCAGGGGGGAGAGTGCATAGATAGTTTTTTCTTATTTTATTCTATTAGGCACACAAATAAAACGCACAAGTTCACTTAATCCACATAGGCGAGAATATATTCACATATAAGTTATATATATGTATGTATGTACATACAATTAGATTGAAGGAAGGAAGTAATGTTCGTATGTACAGTGTGCATACCGAGAAAAAGTAAGAAGATACTGAATGTAGGTAAGTATGCATACCGTGTGAGTAGAATGTGTGTCTGATAACAAAAATCCAACTTATGCTAAATTGCATTTTGTTATAATATGGGAATGCATTTCTAAATGCATTTTAAATTTTATATGAAATTTTGAATGAATTGAATTTAAATTAATTTTCAGGGCCAACTTTGCAATGCATCGATATAGCAATATATTGGTGCATGGATCTTTATGGTTATGATTCGGGGCATTGGGTACCTGAGTCACAACAACGATCATGAATTTTCATCCACTGCTCATTGAGTGTTTCTAGCGCTGGTTTGTATACTATGAATGACCACCGAAATGTCTTTATAATAGTAAAAATAATTGGGACAAGGTGATTATTAGACCTGTAATTGTAAAAATGCAAGATCTTGTCATAAAATCATATAAACGCCGATTCTTTAGTATTTTTAATTTCCTCACTTATGTTTGTTTTGTTTTAAAAAAAGTGGAAGATGTATAATGATTATTTGATACAGGTGAAAATTTGTCGAAGTAGTTTTTAATTCAAATGTAGTTAAACTTTAGATAGGCTGTGGATTTACGTAAATGAAACGCGAAATTTTGGAGAGTATTGCCTTCCAGAAAATGAACTTATCCAACAGAGAAATCGCATACAAATAGATATCCGTGTAAAGTTAACATTTATCTTAATGAACTGGAAAACCAAGGATTATGAGGGATGTATCCAATTCAGCGCAAAGAGCGAGAACTGCAGCTTCAGGAGTTGAGTTCATGAAGTCTACAAACTGACAAAGCATCAGTCGGCAACGCCCACACTTACGGCATCAAAACTGAACAGCTACCTGATTTACACAGCCACATTTATGGGAGGAAATGAGGAAAACTGAGCGGTTCGTAATCAGGTGTCGCGGAGCGTATATACGTAGGTTGGTAGAAAAGCTTACTACATAGATTATAAAATGAATCAGATTTTAACGTTTATGTATTTCTTTTCAAAATAATCTCCATGAAGATCTACTGATATTTGCATTCGGCCGTGGTTGCACTAATATCTTCAAGACACCTGAGAAATCACATGTTTATAGGCTGAAATCGCTGCGTCGGTGATGTCTATTCAAATGCAAACCACGCAGCTTGTGCTTCATTTTTAGAAACAATTCAAAATTAAATGGTGCCAATTTGGGACTATGGGACAAATTCCATATTTTAAGCGACTATTTTTTTATTTAGATGCTGTATGGGAGGAAGTATTGTCATATTGCAGAAAAATCAGTAACTGAGGTCGGATTTTTCGAATATTTTCCAACACAGTTGGATAGTTCTGTAACATGCAGTATTGATCTTAAGATGAGCACCAAACTGAACCGTGCATATCTAACTGAAGATCGAAAGAAAACGAATATTTTCTTTCCAATGCTCCGTGACTGTCGTACTTTGGTTGGTTTTGCTTGACCACAAAATTTTCTTACATTTTAGTGTAGTATTTGCTTTAAGCTAAATTTGACTAACCCCACTTGAAGTTTTTGAAACTCTTATTTGACCAATTAGCAAGAGTTTTTCCCAATCTTTTTGTCACTCTCTTTTATCGCTCTCGTTTAAAATATACCGAAATATTGGTCAATGTTTTCTCGGTAGTGTGGAATAGCGACCATAATGAAAATCGTCAATAAAAGAAGTGCGCTCACGATTAAAATCTTTAAACTAGCCGTAAACAGTGCTTACATGAGTCGCTTCATTCTCAAGTGTCAACCTAGTGCGGTGCGTGTGGTTCAAGTTCATAAAGCTTTCAAAGCAACCCAAGTATGTACGCACAACATATTTTAACAGGTGCTTGGATATATTTGGACGATTTGAGATTACCTGTGCAGATCGTGGAAAGGTGATATAAGTGAACTGTACTGTTTTCATACTACAGTTCGTATGACCAGATTGCCTGAACTTGTATAAACTTCGGAATAATTTGATAAGCGAGAGAAAGGATCAGTCATATAAGTTAGACTTAACTTGTTCAGTTCAAGACCTGCATACTCTGAATTATTGGAGATCGGTGCTTTTACCTTGGTAATTTGTGTGATAGTTCGTTCTCCTACATGTTCGGCAAGGCAGCAGCGGTAATCTGATCTTTGCCTCCCCAATTTATATGCATTCAATATAAAAATAAAAGCATAGTTTTATACCGACTGAAGTACCCGTTTTTGATAAACCAAACCACTTTTTCACTATTTTATTTTGAATCAATATTTGCATACTTGTCCTCTTGTCAGTTTATGTAGTATTTATACAGAACAAGACTGTAGTTTCTGCAGAAAAAACTTTATTTATTTAATTCCTCTTTCATAATTTAACTCATAATAAACAGAAACAAGGACAACAACATAATTCACGTATAAAACTACAGTAACCATTTTTTTTTATATTTAATTTTATTCATACTCAGAAGCCACAGCAAAGGTAATAGATCTCCCTTGGGAGTGTTCATGTGGACACATATCTGACCACTTGTTTTGTTTTTTAGATCGGACTAACTTTTCTCTGTTAAGCATTGTTTTTATTCAACAACTACGGTCAGGCTAAATAACTAATTCGATACGAGATTCTGTCATAAATTTATAAATACAGTGGGGTCCGTATTTAAAGCACGTCTAAGATAAGCTTATCATTTTAGAATTGCCTGAATTTCCCAAATATTACAACATCAGTGTATATACAAAAAATTGAACTGTAGGAACCACTGCCTGATTTTCTATTTCATATGGGTCAACTTTTGTTGGCAGGTTGTGACAATTATCTTAATTTCAAGTTTTACTTTCGTTTTAATATTCATATTAAAAGTTCAGAAAATTACAGATGTATTCGAAACTATTTCTATTCTTGGAAGCTTATCGTCTATAACGTCAAATAATTTTTAAACTTGAGTTTTAAAGAAATAAATTTACGCAATTTCTGTGTGTCTTTCCCTAAAAGTAGGTATGTGGGACAGAGAAAGGATTACAAGTATTGTATTGCCATCTATTTGTATTCTATATTTTTATTTGGAAAACCATTGAACTGAAATTGGACTATGATGGATTTTGTATAGAGCTTATTATTTATAGTTCAGTGAAAAAAAGCAGTTAAACCAAAGAGAGACAACTATAGAAAAGTGGTTCCAATAATAGTGTCAAATAATGTAAGCAATGTTTGTAGCGTCAGCAGTCCATTGTATATATGTCAGTGGTAGGAACCGAGAAAAAAAACATGGTTATGTCACCGATGTCAACTCGCACAAGTTTTACTCAATTTTCTGAAAATAAAATTAAAAAGGATCGCAAATTACTAGCATCGTCTTCACAACAAATTAAAGTCTATTTATTTTCTTCCTATTAGAACTAATCTAATTCCTATGCAAAACAACTTCCTAATAAATATCCTCATCAAGTATAGTGCTCCCTAGATTAACGTCGACGTCCGTCGTCGTTGATATCGCAGTCGGTCGATGAGTTCTTTCCCCATCATTGGTATTTGTGTAAATTTATCTCTTACCGGATGTTCAACACCATAAAGCGCCTGATAGTCTGAAAAAGTTCCTCTTAAGCTGAAAACTTTCTGTTTACTCTGGGGACCAATCGAGAGTTAAAAGGTATTTACCAGTTATAAAATATTTTAGCAAGTCAGAGTTTTTCTAGGTTTTTATTAGTCTTACTTTGGCAATTTATCCCTAACTGACCCGGTAGAAAAGAACAAAAGCACAACAAAAACCATTCAAAATTGTCTTTGTTTGTATGTAATATGCTCTGACACTTAGAAAGCTATTATGGGTGCAAAATATTATATTCACAGGAATTTAAATTACGACCCAAATTTTAACCTTTTTATAATTTTATTGGAAGGGAGTTTTACTATTCAACCACGAAGGATTTGTTGGCAGGAATTCGAGACATCCCATATTCATTTTCTGAGCTTTGCATTTTAATTAATTTTCAACCGATTTCCTTTTCACATAGACACAATGTCGCGCGCCGTACCGTGAAGTTTTACAGATTTTAGCTATGGGGTTCATATCTGTTTTTTTTTTAATTTACTACTACTACTATTATTACCGAGATTTTTCAAGTCAGTTAGTGAAATTAGTTATGTCGATAAAACTAAAAAATTTTCTTTATATTTTTTCACTTCCTTTAAACTACCGAGTTTAGTGGTGGAGTTGATAAAAAAAAATGGCTTATGATTCCATGGACCTTGAGATAAATTACTACTAATGGTTCAATCCAGTATATACTAATCCCAGACACTCAACATCGATTCAATGGAATTAGGGAAGAACAGGGTGTTGCCCAGGTTAGTAGGTCTAAGTTTTGTGAATGCTTATTCTTTATAACTAGATAAAAGACAATCTGCAGTTACGTCTTCATATAATCTTCACCTATTGTCTTCCTCTACAGACAGGTTACAGGGTAGGCATGTTATGTAACGAAATTCATTCCTGTATAGTGATCCCTCGATTCACGTAAGAATAGGCTGCTGAAAAATCTCGTGTTAACTCAAATCGCGTGAGTCGAATGGAATTTACATGAGATTTTAGGATGGGATAACGGATGCGGTCGCTCCCCTAGATCACATTAACAAAATGTGGTAGCTTAAAAACGTACCACATTAAGATGATAACCACTCACCGGTGAATTCCATGAACTCCAGTATTCAAATGTATCTTAAATGAAAATAGTGAATTAGAATCAGCTGCAGAACCAACTAAAGAAAGAAATGAACTGAAATATTTTGAAATTATGATAGGACAAGTCCGGGATATTTGGCGCGTAAGTAATTGAAACAAAAAAATAAAATTAACTTTTTTTTTCAAATAAAATGTAATATAAATAAAAAAGAAAGAAAAATCACATTTGCAAACTTAAAAAATATTTTTGAAAAAATTAATGCACGTGTTTACACAACTGATGCAAGTATTATGGGACCACTTTTTGTAAACCATGCACTCTACCCAATCATCTTTTTTTTTTATTTTGCTATATTCTTCTCCACAACCTGCGTAGAGGTCTTCACCAAATTTTCTGGGACCTAAGATTGTCGGCATATTCAACAGTGTTTTCTTCGTCAGATAAAGAAAGCAATGTAGGACGATCAATCTTCTTTTTACGTTTAGGACTTCGTTTTTTTGGTTTCGTTTATTGTTTGTCGTGCTTTCTTGATAATCTAGCTTTTCGATTTGTGATACTCTCTTGCGAAGTGACAACAAATTCAACATTTTTTCAGGAGTAATATCACTGACATCCGTCAATAAACTTGTGGGAAACATTGCATGCTGTATCTCTTCATTTAGTGGTGTGGTACAGAAAGTTTTCTAGGAACTTCCGATGCTTGCTTATCTTCAATCTGAGGTTCATCTGAGCTATCTCCATCATTACTAATACGTATATAGGCATAGTCAGGTATAATTGCAGGGTTAAATGCATAAATTCCAGTTGCAGAAAATGCTGGAACTCCAGTAGCTTATTTACACCAAGCTGTACATTACAAACGTCCAAATTGCAACCGGTTAATTTTTCGTCATAGATGAGTTTTGACAAACTACTTGTAGGCTTCGTAAAAGTGACTCTAACACGACTTAACGTCGGCCCTGTCTAACGGCTGAAGAAATTGCGCGGTGTGTGGAGGCAAGCATAAAAGAATAATTTAGTTTTGTGCTGCATACTCCAACATTTCGACGTTACTGTAGTGAGACGAATGTCCACCTAGTATGAGAAGAACTCTCCCTTTTTGGTTTCGGGGAAAAAAATGTTCCTTAAGCCAAGTGAAGAATTTAGAGGTATTTACGTAAGCGGATTTTTCTCTCATATAGACCACCGATCCGGGGGGCATTCCATCTTCAAACTCCGCTCTTTTATTTTTACACTTAAATACACACGCAGCAGGAAGAAAATGTCCTTCTGCATTGCGACTCGCAATATCTGTAACGTCTCTCCTTTTTCGGCGGAGGCTAATGCACTTACATTTTTAGAATCTAAATATAAAAATAAATGTGAATATGTACATAAAATTTTCAAATGTGACCCAAACCTCTTTCGGCAATGACGTGCTCTGTCCATTAACTCATTTTCAGCGAGAATTGTTTGTAACAGATTGAAATATTTTGAAATATCTTCTCTGTCCATCCCTTCAGCATTCCGATTCACTTTTTGACAATTCAGGATGTCGTTTCATGAAAAGGTAAGCCAGCCGTATCCAGCTCGCATTTCTTCATGATTTAATTTGTGCTTGATGGGCAACCGTTCTGCGAGATCGTACGCCATATGACATACCTCCGTCCTTGTTGAAGCAAATCCATGAGCCTGTAGCTTTTAACATAGATAACAAATATAAGCTCATTTTGTACTCCAAGGAAAGACGGGGACCCTAGCGCTGGTTTCTTTGTAATTTTTTTTTTAATATGCCTTCTTAAGGTTGTATCGGGAATGTGGCAGTTTTTAGAAGCTATTCTTATGCTTAATTTCTTAGCACCGATATCCTGTAGGGGTGCTTTTAATTGCTCTTCTGTCCATTTGGTACGGGTCGAGTTTACCTTCTTCTTATATACTAAAGCATTTCTGAAACCATATTGAGGAAACAACTCATAAAATCATAATAACGGTCAAAATAACTATTAATTTAACGGGTGTAATACCAAATCACATAAATTTCATTGCGCCATTTCTACTATTATGACCATGCCCATACTTTTCGCTGTAAAGACTATACTGCCTGTCTTTTGTGAATTTTTTGCAAACAGTAAATGCAATCATGCTCTCTCTTATTTAATTTTGCCCTTCATTTCCAGTGAATACTTACCGAGAAACTACAACAGAAATACTACAAAATAAATTTCTGCGAAGAAAATTGATTGTTTTTTTCTTTGCTCGACCAAAATCACAGCACTAATAGAAATAATGGCCGAACTTCACTCCACGAGTTGTGATGAGAGACTGAGGAAATGATGGGCCAAAGCCGTTTGTAGCTGGGTGCTGTAATGTGAGAGATATCGGATGTGCGCCATATCACCCGATATGCCGAATCTCCCGAACTTACCCTACACATACTAAGGAAATATGATTGCCATAATAATCAAAACAAAGACTGTTGCATGAATATTATTTTCCAAAGATAAATAGAACAATAAATTAATTTACCTATTTCATTTGAATTTCCAACATTTGCCAACATATCGCACATCAATTCAAGATAAATTTTTATGGAGAATGCAATGGTGATATTTATATTCAACAATTCTAATTTCCCAACAAATTATTTAAAGTTATTTAATTTCCCAATGCTCATAACGAGAGGGAAAGAGATCAAAGTTTAAAAAGAGACCACATTAGCATCTTGAGGGGAGAGTTGGAAATCGTGAGTAAAACTGTTGCCGACGCGATTTAGTTGATCAACCGAAATTGCGATTTATATTACCATTTCATGCAAATTGTAAAACTTAGCAATCGCAAAATATTTATAATGAAAGTTTGACATAAGATAAATTTTCTTCCTTCTGCTAGCGATTAAATTATTATGATCAGTGGGCACCACTGTGATAGCATGTATGGTATTGTGCAAAGTCTACAAAACTTAAAGGCAACATAATAATATTCGCAAGATGACCGCTGATTGTCCATAAAAGCCAAGAACCAGTTTAGATTCGCTCTCCTTTTCGCAATGGCACCCATTCACTTACTGTCCGCCCGCAGGCCTGCGGCCGATTTCCACCATACACTTACAGGCAGCCGCCATATCCAGGCCTACAGTACAATGAAACTGATAAGTAACTGATAGTGTGCGTTGCAGTATCGTCGTCCACGGCCGTCGTCGTCTGGAACTTTTGCTTCCGTAAAAAGTTTAGCCGCAATCCAACATACAAAAATGTTAAAAAATAGCCAAAAAGGAGGATTTTATTACCGGGTTTATTACTATTTGTCGTAACAATAAGGAGTTTTAGCCAATCAAATTAAAATCCAGTAAACCTTTAGCATTATTAATGCATTTACTTGTTTTCGGTATAATGGTTCTCAAAGCTTGCGGTACTTAAATCGTCGAGAATTACAAATCTTCGAAGCTACGTCAAGTGGCTAGAAATTTCAAGGTTGCGATAAGTGTCTCTTCTGCGCTTATATCACATCTTTCTCTGGTATTCTTTTTATATGCTTGTTGAAATCATAGAGTATTCTAAGTTTGTCATTCCGTTTGTAACACGTAGAGATAATCCTGCTAGAACAAAATGGATTAAACATTCACCCATAATATTAAAAGTAATTTTGATTTTCGCACGTCCGTCTGTCCGTACGTCCGTCCGTCCATCTGTGCACACAGAGCTGAAATTTCGCACAAAAGAAAAAGTAAATTTAAGTTCGAAATGGAATAAATCGGGTATCTCATGCGTGGAGTTGCCATATTAAATCTTCATTTTTCACAATATATTTGGACACTTCCTAATAACGCGTCAACGTAGAGAGCTGAAAATTAATACATGGCGTTTTTATCAAAATAGTAAATATAGTTTCAAAAATTTGGTTGCTGATTCTTCTTGGTGTTGCAATATAAAAATTTAGGATTTTCACGTATACTGTGAACAGTGTCAGTCCTAGACGTTTTTGTAGTAGGCATTGAAAACTTCTTCAGAATATGAAATTTAATGAAATTGGATATAATAATTTTTACTGTCCGATGAACTGTTCAAGAAATATATCCGAAAAATCACTTCAAAAATCAAACCGGAACATATGGGTAACCGCTCATACAAAATTACACACGGGCAGGCATTCAACTAGGGTATTACTTATAATTGGTCTTAAACCAATTGTAGCTTTTTTACTTAGTTGTTTTTAATGTACGGCTTAACCAACTGCAGCAAAATTTGAAAGCACCGGTCATTCATACGAACATAATTCTTCAAATCATCCGGGTTACTGCTTTTTAAACTTTTCACCAGCATCTTATGCGATTATTTCACGCATTCCAGTAGCCAATATTCCATCTGAAATCTTTTTTTTTTAATTTTTGTCGATTTTTTGTTTAATAAAACAATATAATATACAAAAAGCACAACTTGTTTTCCTTTCAACCGCCATTTTATCACTTTGAAATAAGAAGATAGTCTCCCAGGCGAAATTGCAGTTTGTCTGCAGGCCACGGCCTGAAGGACATGACCTGCTGGTTTGGACTGCCGGTTAAACTGGGTAATGTGTGGCCCATATCAGTTCTCGTCTGCAGTCCAGATCTAATAGCCCACGGCCTGCAGGCGGACTGTACGTGAATGCTTACCATAAGTAATATACGAGGTTCAACAAGGTTAAAAACTATAAAAGGTATCTCGACCTTTCGGTGCAGTTCATAACCATATTATTTTTCTTTCAGCATTTCGTGTTGAATTCATTGTGTTCAGTCCTGATAAATAAATATAAATATCCCACGATGTAGTTCCTGCTGTCAGCCTGAAGACACTAAGCAGCAAAATATTCCCTTGACGTACTTCCAGAGTCATATTTATTGTATTTTCCCATGACGAATTATTTCCTGAAATATAAAACAAAGGAAGCCACAAAATATCAAGTTAAATTAATAAATAACAAAATACTTATCTAATCTTCATTTCACATATTAAACTCTCCGGAAGTTTGGTGAAAATGCGAACTAAATCCACCCGAACATTGCACACACACTACAAAACATCAGCAAAAACTCTTAGAGACTATAATTTAGCTAAAAACAATCAAAAGTCATTAATAAAATCAACAAATCAATATCAAAATGCAGCAAAGCATACGTACCTCCTGATATTTACATTTTTTGATGACAGCAAATGACATTACGTCAGCCAGCTGTCTGTGGTACATTCAGACATCGCATCAAAAGTTGCTAGGGCTACACCAAGAGGCGAGAAGACATGACTGGTTACAGCGGCTATATAAAGCCGACGAAATTCAGTAGAAGAGACCATTATTTTTGCAGAGTTGATCTCTATCAGAGCTAATCTGAGTAATAAAGAATCGTGCTTCCTACACTTTCCACAGAAGATAATTCTGCTCAGGGATAACCTCAATTTCCCATCCTATCATACAGAAGATAATTCTGATCAGGGATAACCTGAGCTTCCTATCCTTTTACACCGAAGATAATTCTGATCAGGGACAACCTGAGAATCTGATTTTTCTAACAAATCATTTCACTACCCTGGTGCACTCACTCATCATCACAGAAGATAATTCTGATCAAGAATAACCTGAGTGTCTGAAACCGGCACTCCCTCCCTTACGTTCGAGACCAATTGAGTATCCTTTTTTGTTTATAATTTGAATATTATTTTCATTATTGATGTTTGTTTTATAATTTGAATTTATGTACGGTGTCCTTTATTATAATTTTGTGAACTGCAGTAATTACATGAAAAAAGGCGAGTTGTAGGTCATTTTGATCATACAATCTTTGACGTAATAAAATTAAGTTTTAATTAAAGATCGCACATTTAGTCTTGTTATTTACGTCTTTGCTACACATATTATGTTTATTTTATCTAAACACGAATTTGTATATATAAATAGAAATAAATATATTTTCATTACTTAAGTATAACTCTAGAAACAACACATCATATTTGTTTCGCCATAATCGAAATTTTTTCCCCAAAGAATGGCCTTACGACGGTGTAGAATAAATGTCTGTAAAATAACTGAAAAGATAAAGAAGCAAATAGTAAAACGAAATGTTGACCGCATTAGTTACCCCTCTTTTCTAATTATGCGTCCACTTCGTTAAAAAGCAATCCACAGAAAGATGTGGATATGAGAGCCTTTATTTACAGAAATTTTCTCAATGCGAATTTTCTTTAAAAGTTTTCTTCTGAACTTTTATGTGGTATTGGAGGTCATGATCAGTCTAGAATAGTTAGATCGGTTCGGTTCCTGGTGTTGCTAACTGTTTTTGTGACCCTACATAATTTTTATGCAGCAGTTGTGGTATGGTCGATAGCCTTTTCCAGAAATAGAACATTAGATAGAAATTGGGGTAGAAATGATTTGGTACTACCAGATAGATTTTCTGGAAACTTGATCCAGCGGGACAAAAGTTCTTTTAAAGTTCCTTTCCCGCTCTTTCGCAGAAGAACAAACATTTTAACATTTCATGTCCGCAGAAGTAAACGCTTCATTTCAGCTAAGTTTTAAAGTGCCTTATGGCGAGCAAATTTTATGATCTACACGAGTGCTGAAGCTACAGTGTAGGTCACAAATATTTACCAGTGCTACATTTAATTACAAAAAATTAAAGTTTGGCAAAACGGCTGCAATAGCACAACATGAAGCACAAGTTGGAACGAAACAAAATTTTTTTTGTAGGCTTCACAATTTTCAAACAAAAATTTTTTCACTGAACTAAAACAAGGAAAACGTCTTTTTTGAAACATTGCGAAGCCCACGTAATGGTAAACGTATGGATCTGGAATTTTAGAAACAACTTTGAAGTTGCTTAAGATTGCTTGCAGTGTTATATAGCCGATTTCTTGTGCTACTTGGCACGCCCAGGAAGAATCGATTGGAGAGAAAATTAGGACACACAAAAAAAATATGAGACAGGAATTTTACTACTATATTTTATAAAACAATTGAAAAACACAAAAGTTTTGTATGATCGTGGGGCGATTCAAGGAATATTACAACTTTAGATGCTACTATTCGATGGATGAAAAGACGACTCCCCGAGGATTGGGGTTTTTATTCCTTTCCCACCACGTTAAAAATCGTATGTGGGAAGGCACAAAAAGTTTTGATGAAGTACGAATGCATCATAAAAAAAACACTGAAATCTGATATGCACTTGTGTTTCGTTGAATTAAATAATTTAAGTCGAAGAGAATAATTCTATTAATTTATGTACATACAATTAGATTAGTGGAATCAAGTACAGTGTACACACACAAAAGAAAAGGAGGAAGACACATATGTAGGTAAGTATGCGTACCGTGTTAATGGATTGTGGATTATGTTAAATTGCATTTTATTATAAAGTGAGAATGAATTTTTAAATACAATTGGAATGAAATTGAAATTAAATTAAAATATTTTTGATTTTCAGGGTCGCTTCTGTGATACATCAATATATTGCATAGGACAATACATTGATGTATTGACCTTATGGTTGTTATTCGCACACCAGGGAAACACTTTTTTGGAAGTATAAAAGTAAGACTGGTATCAGCTCTTTGAATCTGTTTTTTTCGAAGCACTTGGAATTTTTTTCATTGGAGAGGGGTACTTCTTTCATTATAAAACATTGCTATGTTTTGATTTTTTCTTGTTTCAAAATAATGCATATTGAAATAAAATTTATTTTTATGTAGTGATACCACTTTTTTAATTGCTCGGTCCCACAAATGTTTCAACTTGGATTCGCCACTGTACGAAAGCTTAGATGAAACTTTGTAAATTTTTCATAATTTTGCATATACAATATAAACAGTTCCAAAATAAAGTAACATAAAAAAATTAGCGAAAATAATATAAATGTTTCGGCTCGCACTGTCATGGTTCCGTAACAGAACTTGATCACTGGACAGTCGATCGAATATGAACAGACGAACGCAAGAGTAATTTTATAAATGTTTGTCGGATTAGTAACAGCTGCGGATAACTCGTCGGAGCAGGATTCCTTAAAATGAAAGTCCTTCAGTTACAATAATATTTCTTTATATAATATTTACAATCTTAACTCTTGCAACAATATACTATACTAGATCTAATTATCAGTTATTCTCTTTGTCTTTTGGAGACTGTAGTGGTAAGAGGCACTTACCAAAAATTTTCTGCTCAATTTAACCTTTGGGGTTCGCTTACTAGAATGACTTCTTTGCGAAAAACAATTTGTTATTGGTCTACATTACATGGCAATGTTAATTCACTGTTTAAAGTTATTCTAAAAATAGCTTATAATTAGTCAGAGGTCTTAATGCTCTGTACCCTAATTTCTAATTATGATTATAACCTCAAATACAGCACGAGGTAAAACTTTATATAATATATACTAAATCTTGCTATCAGAAAAAAGGCATAAAAAAACCCCATAAATCCTGTCTTATAGGCTGACTTCTTTGGCCAACAGGGATGCTTTATACAGCCCATGGCGAGAGCTTTCTAGTGGATAATGCTTCCACTTATGCAAATGTCTTATACCAAGTAAAGCTTTCAAGCTCTTCTGTAAAGCCACATCATCTTGGCTTATGGACATAATAAATTGCAGGTAATGCTGCTTTATACGAATGTCCCAATAACGGACTTATTTGAATTTAATTTTAGCGTTGAATTTGTAACTTCGTTACAAGTTGTTTGATCATACGAACTCGAATATAAAATATAAATATGAAAGAAAAAAACTCTTTTACATTAAAGGAAATGCTATAATTCTTAACCGTATTCATATACTTTTCTAATTTGTAATCGAATCCGAATTAAACTTTTAAATAGATCATGATGTGATTAAGAGCTTTTGATAGCTAGGCAAGCTAGCCCTATCTGAACCACTGATCAAGCAGATTTCTAATTTTTCGGATAATTAACTTAAAGGCACTTATCTTCGTAACCGCTTCTTTTCTCTTTTTGATGATGATGATGATCTGCGAAGATTGATCCCCGTTAAATTCCCCGCAGAGCACGTTTCTTCCTTTATTCTCAACTGCTTTTCCTTATTTTCTTTTGTTTTCCAGGCTTTTCCTCCGGTTCCCTTTTAGCGTTTTAATCCTTGTTCTTCCGCCTCTTCGCTTTGTTCTACATTTTTTTTAATTCTAACGTTAAACTTCTTTGACTACTATTTTCTTTAGCTTCAACCTCGACATTTCTTTAACTATTCACTGACTGGCTAAAAAAATATGGCCGACCGCTTCTCCTACCAAAGAATATATAATAAAGGGTTTTCCAATAAGAGGTGTTATTTTGATATTCAAAGAAAAATGCCAGTTTTTGAGATAAATGATCGGATCTTTATTTCATTATAAAAGGGAAGGTATGCCGTTAATAATGGAAAATAACAGCAGCCAAATGACCATGAAATTTTCCATAACCAAAACGCAAAGTGGCTGCCCTATGTCCTCGATAGCCTCACGGATTCCATTTTTGAGGTCTTGAATCGACGCTAGGCTGTTGGCGTAGACCTTCTCTTTCACGTGGCCCCAAAGGAGAAGTCGCAAGGTGTTAAGTCACAAGATCTCGGTGGAAAATTGTGATCACCTCTTCGAGAGATAACACGGTCCGGAAACTTTTCCCGTAAAAGATCAATGGTTTCGTTGCTTGTATGACACGTAGCGCAGTATTGTTGAAAGTAAACGTTGTCCAGATCAATACCATCCAATTCCGGCCATAAAAAATCATTAATCATCTGTCGATAGCGCAATCCATTCACCGTAACTGTTGCTCCAGCCTCATTTTCGAAAAAGTAAGGTCCAATGACCCCGTGGGACCATAAACCACACCAACAGTCACACGTTGAGGATAGAGAGGCTTTTCAACCATAACTCTTGGGTTTTCCGAGCCCCAGATGCGATAATTTTGCTTGTTGACGAAACCATCGGGGTGGAAATGGGCCTCATCACTCAAGATGAGTTTTCGATGGAAATCCGGATCATTTGCATGCATTTCAAGGACCCAATCAGCAAAGACTCGACGTTGTTGATGATCGGCAGGCTTGAGTTCTTGTGTTAACTGAACTTTATAAGCCTTAAGACCCAAATCTTTATGCAAAATATGGTGTAATGACGTTTGTGGAATGCCTAATTCCAAAGAACGACGAGGAATGGACAAACCTGGGTTTTCTTCAACACTTTCGGCTACAGCAGCAATATTCTCGGCTGTTCTTGAGCGACGTGCACGGGTTTTATTCTTCACATCACCAACTTGTCCCGATAGCTCGAATTTTTCTACCAATTTCTGTATTGCGGTCCGACAAGGTGCTTCACGACGACCCAAAAATGTTCGAGTTTTACGAACCGTCTCTGCCACATTTTCACCATTTTTATAGTGAATTTTAATAATTTCAATGCGTTGTTGAATCGTTAATGGCGTAGTTTCTACTTGTCAAATGTCAAAAAATAACAGCTCCAAAAGTGGCATCTACCGAAATAGCGGGCTAATTAAAATAACACTTCTTATTGGAAAACCCTAATAAGTACCCCTATTTACTACTTCCGGTCCCCTACTTTTACCAGTTTTTTGATTTTTGCAATCCTTCAACCTTCCAAGATTACGGGTCGCTATCCATCATGCAAGTATTGCAGATGTGGTTAAATATTATACAATATTACAAGGCTGCCTTTCCTATTCCTACTGGTCTTCAAGCATCGCAGTTCCTGGTGTAATCTCGTATTAAAAATCCGAACTGATGCCCTTATCTTGCAACAAGTGGATAAATTAGCCGCTTACTTGCCAAATTAATTAATTATTAATGAATTAATTAATTAATATTATTAATTATTAACTCCATAAAAGAAAAGATAGTGTTAAAGGTCAAGGTGCATGTCCCTTCATCCCTGCTGAGCTGCGCTTGTACCGTCTTACTTTCGTAGAAAGTGGCCAAAGGTGCTTAGTACCAAGGCCCTGCTGAGAATGCAATTGGTGCTTGTACCAATTGCAAAATGAATGTTGGTTGTAGCTCCTCACAAGTAGTTATCTAGCCAAAGGTTTCTCGTACCAATGCTTTGTTGAAAAGTATAATTGGTTGTTGTACCAATTGCAAATTAAACGCTGAAAATTGTAACTAAAGGAAACTTCGAGTGAAAACGACTGCTGATTTAATTAGAACTGAATAAAAATTTATTTGACACATATTCTACTTATAAAGATAAATTACGCTTATCTCAACAATTTTGTTGTAGCAGAGACGACTCCCATGAAATACCGCGGCGCATGTACATGCGAAGTACACCGCCTCAAACTTATTGACGGTCAACAAAGTGCTCACCGTGATGATTTACATGGGAGCCGTCTGGGGTAAGTACACCAGAAGTGAAATTGGCAGATGGCTTTGGGCGAAAGCGCGAAAACAATTGAATGCAAACGTAATGTGATTCTTAAAAATTTTTATTTTTTAATTATCGCGGGCATGCTTGTTCATGCAATTTCACTTCTGGAGGAACTTGTACACATGTATGGTATGTAGGTATGAAAAATATATTACAGCGGCGTTATTCTGCTGGATATGGACAGGTAGAAAACATTGATACTGTTTTATTATATACCTACACCAAATAAATATATCTTTATGCAACAAAAATGTGAAAGAAATATAAAAACATACCAATAAATATATTTTAAATGCACATTCCCAAACTGATTAAATTTGTCTTTGTATTGAAACTGTTTTATGCGCAGAATTTCAAGATGCCGCTATTTTTGTTAACGGAATAAAATGAAAATGTTAGTGTATGTTACTTCTACATATCTTCACCCCAAAACTAAAATCAGATTCTATGGTAATATAACTGTCTTTGAATTTCTTTATTATTATTATTATTTTTTTTTTATGCTTATATACTATACAGGATGTTCCGAATATGAACAGGAAGAAATATGGCAATCGATTTATCAATATGTTTTAATCAGGTTTTGTTTTGGCACCACTCCATCGAAATTACTCGGTGGAAAAAAAAACAGTGGAAAAAATAAGTAAAATGGCTAAAATTGGTCTTAAGACCAATTCTTGGAATACCCCAGGTTAATGCCCGTATGTAATTTCGTATGATCATCCCTAGGTGTAGGTTTGGTTGTTAATGTTGTTTTTCGCATTTAATTCTAAAACTGTTTGTCGGATAGTAACAATGATTACAACCCATTTTATAGGATTTCATATTCTGAACAAATTTTTAGTACAATAAAAACATCTAGCAGTGGTCATTTTCACAGTATACGTAGAAATCATAAATGTTAATATGACAATACCAGGAAGGGTCTGCCCGATTAATCCCATTTCTGAAATTATATTTAATATTTTTTATGAAAATCCCGTGCACAAAATTTCAGCTCTCTGCCTTAACGCGCTCTCAGGCTGTGTGCAAATATAAATAATATATGAAGAATGTGGTGATTTATTGGGGATCTCCGATCATCAGTGAAAAACATAGGCTACTTTATTATGTTTTCATTTTATTTTTTATTTTTGTTATGGCCCGACGTTTCGACTCTTGCTGTGAGTCCTTTTCAGAGGGCTGTAAAAATTACAATATTTACATTGATTAATTATAACTTGATTACAGAAACATACGGAAAAATAGAGAATATAAACAGACAAACATATTTATACCTTATTGAGTCAAATATGCGATGATTAATTTAATAAACTATTGTGGAGAACAAATACACGAGTAAAACACAACGATAAATAAATTAAACATAGAAAAACGCGGAAGTTACACTGTGTTTTTTCTTGTTCCCTTACCTCTGGTGGGGGGTGAACAAGGTGATTGATTTAAACGTTGACTGATAATTAGCAACTGATTTATTAATATATTAACACCGTTTATATACAATTAGAAAAATGCTTAGCTTAACAATAATAATAATAATTTCTTAAGACGTACACTACAAGGTTCAGCAAATTATGTTTGTGACCTATTGAGCATAAATGTGCTTACATGGTGATCGGTTTATTGACCGATGAATGCAATTTATTGATTGTTGCATAAATTGCATTGTCATCTTTGTTATGTGTTTGAACATTCTCCCCCTTGGTGACTGCAGTCGCAATATGGTCGTGTGGAGGTAGTTTTAAGGTGAATCTCGGGTTTGTTGATGATTTTGAATCTGCATGTTGAACTAGGCTGGTTCGCTTAGCGGGTTGCGGAGTCCTTTGGCTAAGTTTAATGTCGGGGATGCCTTCAACCTTCCTGCGCATTAGCGGGCAGCAGGTCTGTACTTGTCGCCTTAACTTATATGCCAGTGTGATTAGTAGGATGGTAATTACGATTGCACTGACTGCCGAGGCCGTGTGGTGGCCAATTGATTTGAATATAGTTGAGGCTGACACTAGGTCCTGCTGTAGTACTTCTTGATCCCTAATTGCATCGAATAAATGGTCGGATGATTTTAAAATTGGTTCACGTTCAATGATTTCTCTGTGTGTTTTTCTTGTCATTATAGTGGTGCTTATGTTGAAATTCATTGCCTTGTTAAATGTCGATTTAACTGGTATCTTAGCAGTTATTGTTGATGTTAGTGTATTCTTCTTAGTTTGGATGAGGCAGTTGTTGCTGATCTGAATTATTCCTATTTTATCGAGAATGATGTCTTCTCTTACTCCATTACATTTGACCGCTGCGGTGGTGGGTGAGCTGCTGATGAATAGCCAAGTGTTGGCCATGTAAAGATGCTTCCATAATGTGGTTGATAAAGAGAACTGCTTCAAGGAGCAGTGTTGTTTTTCTTGGCGCTGGTAGATCTCATCAATGATACAATTTGGGTTTGTTTCGATACTGCTGACAACTGTTGGAGTACACAACATCAAGTGTTTTGCTTGGGTGATACAATTGGCTAGTTCTGCTTCAGTAAGCTCGAAGTAGGTTTGAGTGTCATAGTTTGTACCTATTATGGATCTGCTAATGTCTGGTGCTATGTATGTATTGTTTTTAATGTGGTAGGGTATAGCGGTAGCCTTCATTAGAGTGTATTGATCCCTCTCCATGATGGGAAGATATCCATAAATAATAATATTTCCGTTGTCTCTGACTATTTCTAGTCTTTCTTCTGGTGTGCCAGAGACCTTTAAGTTGGAAGGAATTTGATCGGAGGCTTTAATGGTGATGTTTGCTAATTTTGCCGGTGACATGAATTCAAATAGATTTCCCCTTTTCATGGTAATCCTCGAGAGTCTTATATAATGTTCTTCTAGGTCACAGAGGAAGTTTATCGCAAGTTGATATGCGGCGATGATATTGATATTAATCCTGTTGGTGTCAGTTTGGGAGAACCATCCTTGAACTTTGTTGATTTCCTCTAGAGCCTTGTTTAGTTTGTTTGTAAACATGTTTATTTTTTGAGTTACGCGGGCTTCTGTGTCGTTGACTACGGCTATAGTAGAGAGCATTAGACTTGATTGATGTTGTGCTGCTTGTTGTAAGATTTGTTGGTTTGGACGAAGAGTGTTAATGTCTGTATACACATCTTCATTGACTCCAAAAACGTATTCTAGTATGTTGCCAAATATATTTCGCCTTTTTCGTTTGGTATCTAGATCTTTTAGCAATGTCATTTCATGGGATAACGTTCGTTCCTTATCCTTTAAATGCTGAAGTAGTAGATCACAATGAATGTCACTGGACAGGTGCCGGGATCTGTTACATACATCTTCCATTTGTGATAATGTCTTGTCAATTTTATGTTCGTCTGATTTTATATTCAGTGGATAGCTCAGCTCGACTCTAAGTGTTCCTCTTTTCAGATTTGCTTCACCGATATGCTCGATGTACAACCCTGCCTTTGGTTGTGTTATGTTATAGGAGCAACTCCCTATCTTTGCAAACCAAATAAGTAGGAGACAAAGAATGGTTGGGTGTATTGTTGTCCACCCTCCTCCATGTCCTCCGTGATTGATGGAACTTCTATACTTCTCGGAGTAGTACATCTTAGCTAACTTAGGCAATTTGTAACGTTCTTCGTAAGCCTTGACTGCCTGTAACTGTTTTTCTATAGGTACTAGTGTTTTGTATCCTGTTACAGGGAATATGCGAATACCTTTACGTTTCCGTTGCATGTGTTCGTGCCGGAATTGATTTAATTGTGTCTTGAATTTTGACGGCGCGTTTGGGCAAGTTTCCCTTACCGGTTTCTCAGATCGTTTCTCAATTTTGGCTTTTACGTTGTTGGCTTCGTTGTCTGTTAACTTATGCTTCCTGTTATTTTTTGGTGTGGTTTCCTGTGTTGGAAGCTTCTGTACTAAAACTGTTGTAATATTCGTGTATGGTTTGATTGCTGCTGGAGGTTCAATACATTCTTGCTCATTTTCTATGGGTAATTTGCATAATTTTGTGATTGGTCTTTTCAAAATGATATTTCCCTTGCATCGAAGACTCGCTACTCGCGTGAGTCCATCCTTGCCGGGATGTGTCTCAGTTACACGTGCAAGGAGCCACCTTGTTGGTGGTAGGTTTTCGTCCTTGATTAAAACAAGTTGTCCAGGCTCTATGTTATCTTGTTTTGTGCGCCACTTGGGTCTCTGTTGTAGGCGTGACAAATATTCTGTTGACCATATTTTCCAGAAGTCTCTTTGAAGTTTGCTTACAAGTTTCCATCTAGTTAAACTGTTAATATTTGTTTCCTTTTCAGCACAAATGGGTGTGCTCAGCGGTGCTCTGCCCATCAAAAAATGACCTGGTGTTAACGCAGCGAGATCATTTGGGTCATCACTGAGCGGACAAATGGGTCGAGAGTTGAGACATGCTTCTATTTGGTATAGTAATGTCGTTAATTCTTCAAAGGTTAAAGTCGTTTCTCCAATAATTCTTTTAAGGTGGTGTTTGATTGATTTTACACCAGCTTCCCAAAGTCCGCCCATGTGAGGTGCTCCTGGTGGGTTGAAATGCCATTGTGTCCCGTCAGAGGCTAGTAGATTCACTACCTCAGGCGTGTTATCGTTTATCGCTTTTCTGAATTCTTCTTTAAGTATTTTTTGTGCTCCAACAAAATTAGTTCCACAATCGCTATAAAGATGTTTGCAGAGGCCACGTCTAGCAGTAAATCTCTTGAATGCCGCTAAAAATGCTTCAGTGGTTAAATCACTGACAACCTCAATGTGTATTGCCTTTGTTGCTAAGCATACAAAAACGGCTATATATCCCTTATAGGATTTATGTCCACGCCCCTTTGATGCTCTTAAATGAATTGCACCAGCGTAGTCCACGCCTGTGTGAGTAAATGGTTTAGATGGTTCTATTCTTGCGGCTGGTAGGTTGCCCATTAGTTGGTGAGTTACTTCTGATTTA
Organism: Dioctria rufipes; assembly: GCA_963924295.1. Lineage (NCBI taxonomy): Eukaryota > Metazoa > Arthropoda > Insecta > Diptera > Asilidae > Dioctria > Dioctria rufipes. The sequence continues at coordinate 119,630 of CAWUPM010000189.1, read as the reverse complement.
AATCGAAAGCATCTTATACATTTATGAATGAGGTCTCGTATGATAGTTCGTGCCTTTGGGATCCAATATTGTTGTCGGACGTATGCCAGTGTACTTTGGTTACCCCCATGGAGTGTTTTTAGGTGAGCCTGCTGAATTATAAGGTTAGTCAAATGGCATTTGCGCGGTAGAATTATTGGATGTTTTTCATTTTCAGTGAGTGTTGAGTTTTCAAGTCGTCCTCCCACTCTTAGAATCCCTGCCTTATCTAGCACTGGGTTGAGTGGTAAAAGCTTATTCCTGGGACTGAGTGCTTTACCTGCTCTTAATTCTTCAATTTCCTTGTGAAAATGCGCTGCTTGTGTTAATTTTACTACTTGCATTCTTGCTTCTTCAAGTTCGGAAGTGCTGATTATTGAGGCTTGACTTTTATGCTTTGTATTTCGACAATTCCGAATGAATTTGTTGCAAATGGCTAGTACTCGAATTAGTCTGTGCATGGTTGAGAATCGTTCGATTATATTGTCGGTAGATGTTACTGTTGTAAGTGTTGTATACGTTGGTTTAACTTCCAGTTCAGTTGCACTACTTTTTATGTTAATTTGTGGCCACCGTTCCTTGGGGTAATTTAGCCACCTTGGACCTGTCCACCATAAGTTATGAGAGTTGATTTGGGTTGGACTTAATCCTCTTGAGGCACAGTCTGCTGGATTCTCGTCCGACTTGATGTAGTTCCATTGGTTTGGGTTAGAAATTGCTTGTATTTCTTCAACTCTATGTGCGACAAAGTTTTTCCATTTGCCTGCATCTCCCTTTATCCAAGATAGTGCGACCATTGAATCTGACCATAGAAAGACCCTTGCGTTATCGATTTTCATGGTTTTCAATGTGCTCTTCATTAATTTTGCAAGTAGTAATGCACCACACAGCTCTAATCTTGGTATTGTTGTCTTTGATTTCACGGGAGCTACCTTTGATTTGGCTGTAAGCAATCTGACTGTTGGACTCTTGGTTTGAGAAGTCACCTTGATGTAAATCACTGCCGCGTATGCCCTTTCAGATGCATCGCTGAAACCATGTAGCTCGACTGTTTTTGTGTGATGGGTTTGACAAATCCATCTGGGAATGCTTAACTCTTCTATTTTTGGTAGATCGTTTCTGAAGTTATTCCAGTCTGTTTTAACTTGAGAGGGGAGTTCTTCGTCCCAGGTGACACCTTGTAGCCAGAGTTGTTGAAGCATAAGTTTAGCCTTTACTGTTACAGGTGTAAGCCATCCCAACGGATCGAAAATCTTTGCTATATCTGATAGCAAGATTCTTTTTGTTACCATCGCCTTATTTGATAGATTTACCTTGAAGTGGAAAGTGTCAGATTTCGGAGCCCAATGGACACCCAGCGTCTTGATGGTATCTCCATCCTTTATTTCGAGGATATTCTGTTCTCTTAAATCCTCGGGTATTCCTTTTAACAAACTTTGTTTGTTACTAGCCCACTTTCTCAGCTTGAATCCACCTGCGGATAATAAGTTAATTAATTCATTTCGTAATCGCTCCGCTTCCTGAACTGTATCTGCTCCGGACATCATGTCGTCTACATAAAAATCTGTGAGGACGATTTTGGAGGCCAACGGATATCTTTGTTCTTCGTCTCTTGCTAATTGCTGCATAGTTCTGATTGCTAAGTATAGTGCAGACGATGTGCCATATGTAACTGTTGTTAGCTTGTATTCTTGTATTGGATCGTCTGGTGAGAATCGCCATAGTACTCGCTGCAAATCTTGATCTTCTTCGTCCATTTTTATTTGCCTATACATCTTTTCTATATCAGCTGTAAAGGCGTATTTGTGTTTGCGCCATCGCAATAGGATAGCTGGTAAGTCTTGTTGAAGCTGAGGCCCTGTTAGCATTCTTTCGTTTAAACTTTTTTCTCCTACAGTTTTTGCTGAGGCGTCAAAGACCACTCGCAATTTAGTGGTTGTGCTATCTAATTTGTTCACCGCATGATGTGGAAGGTAGCATAAGTTGGATATGGACTCCATGGGAGTTTTTGCAGGTACCATATGTTTTAACTTGATGTATTCCATCATAAAATTTTTGTATTCTCTTTCCAATGTCTTGTCAGTTTTGAATTTTCTTTCAATCTGAAGTAATCTAGCTAGCGCTATTTTTCTTGAAAATACCAAGTTTACTAATGGTTCCTTAAAAGGAATATTAACTGTGTACGTTCCATCTTGGTTTCGGTTATAAGTTGCTTGGTAGTGTTTTTCACAATCGTGATCTTCCTTAGACATCTGATATTCTGTCGATACCTGTTCTAATTCCCAAAACCGTTTTAGCTGGTCATCTATTTCAACGTTGAAGATCATACTGATAATTTTCGGTCGCATTGTATTGGCATGGGTCTGTCCTGATATAATCCATCCCAATTCAGTATTCTGTGTCAGGAGTCCGCGATGATTTTTTCGAACTCCTTCTAATATTATTGAGCTGTATACGTCTGCCCCTATAATGACATCAATTGGCCCAGGTTTGTCAAAATTTGGGTCTCCCATGATAATATTCTTCCATGGTATGTCCAGATTTAGATATTTGTCTGGTAGAATGCTAGTGAGCCTTGGTAATACAAGAGCTTCGACTTGGTGTTTAAATGTAGATGGAATTCTTGGTTGTATTTCCATATAAATTTTGCTATGAGCTATTCCTGCGTTAGCTGCACCTATTCCTGCTATTTCGGCAAATATTTTCATTCTGGGTAGTGATAAAAGTTGTGCGATATTCTCTGTCACGTATGATGCCTGTGAGCCGGGATCAATGAGTGCACGCACTGTTTCTAGATTTCCAGTCGCCGATCGTACTCTAATTAATGCTGTTGCCAGAAGAACAGTATTATTTTGTTGTGCTAAATGGTTTTGTACTTTAGCGGCTTCAATTAGCGGTTTCACTTGTATGTTTTTGTTGATAATGCCTTTGGAATTGTTATCTTGATAGACTTCGTGTAGTAATGAGTGGTGAGTTTTGCGGCAGATATTGCATTTGTGTTTGCTTAAACATTTCCCTTGTTCATCATGATTTAAGCAGTTTATACAAAGTTTAGCTCTTCTTATAAACTCTCTTCGTCGCTGTACTTCGAGTTGCTGGAAATCATGGCAATTATATATTGCGTGATCATTTTGGCAGTATTTACACTGCTGAGTTCTCTTCGAATGATAGTTCTTATATGTTATGCTTCTTGGTTGTATTTTATCATATTTCCACCTTTGAGGGAATTCACGCCGTTTATTGTCTCCAAATGCTTCAAGCGATTGGAATCTAGACTCCAGGAATCTGTAGAGTACATCAAATGTCGGAATCTCCTTTGGTTTTTCTAAGGTCTGTTCATAGAGCCTGTGGGTTTCTTGGTCAAATTTTTGTATGCATATGTGTACTATAATTGGTGCCCATGATCTAGTATCGATGTTTAGATTGGTTAGCGCATGTAGACACTCTTTTATAGTATCGTGCATTTTTCTTATTCCACTTGCAGACGCAATATCAAATTTTGGTAGTGATAATATGTGCTGAATTTGAGTAGCCACAATCTTTCTTTTGTTTTCGAATCGTTCTTTTAATATGTCCCAGGCACTTGTGTAGTTGGAATCAGATATTTCCAGGTGGCACAATAGCTTTGAAGCTTCACCTTTTAAATGCGTTTTCAAGTATTGTATTTTCTCTATGTTTGATAGCTTTTTGTTATCATGTATGAGTTTCACAAAAATATCGTGAAAGCTTCGCCATGCCTCATATTTTCCATCAAACGTTGGAATTGTAAGTCTTGGCAATCTGATATCATTTTCTGATGGTGTGCCTTGAAGAGACGTTTGTTTCTCTTGAAGAGATATCATGGCCTTGTTGTAATTATGTTTTGCTTGCTGAAAAAGCTCTATTAGGCTCTCCATCTCTTCTTCTTCATAATCGTCTGTTTCGCAGTATAGCAGAACTTCTTCATGCAGTTGTTGAATGCTTTTCCAATTCTCGCCGAGTATGCGGATGTAGAACTCAATTCGTGTTGAATTGAGTTCATTGTCATTGTTTACTTGATGTACTTGCTCCGTGAAAGCTGCAATGCGCAGTCTTTCTCGTTTACGACGGACCTCATTTTCATTTTCACTGGTGATTATTGAAAGCTTAAATTGCTTGTTTGAGTGGCGTGATTCATCATTCGGGTTGGTGTCTGCTTTATCTGCCAAAGCTGCTTCGTAGCTTTCAAGCTTTCTTTTTATGAGTGTTGTTGCTTCTTTTACCTGATCGTAGTAAGCTTCCGTATGGTATTGGTGCTCAGGTTTATTAAGTGCAGAAATCTCTTCATGGCGGGCTTGAAATTCTTCCCAAAGTTCCTCGTATTGCTGCTGTTTTTTTATGATAAGCTCTTTTGTTCTCCTCTCTATGCGTTCTCTTCTGAGGTTTTCCAAGAGTTTGGTCAATTGATCACCGACTTCAATTTGTTTGCTGGTTAACTCTTCCATGACGATGGTTTTCTCTGCAAGAAGTTTATACTTTTAAATTAATTTCAGCGCTTACTGATATTTTATGAGCTGATGACTGTCGCAGAATTTGCTCTTCAGATTATGTTATGGCTGGTGACTCGTAAATGCAGATGATGATAGTATATCGGTGGTAGTATGGCACCTAGACGTTTAGTAAGTACTGTTTATCCCTTCTTTGAATGATGAAATAGTCGCGGTTCAGTTTTTGCTCGAAGGACCAAAATGTTTTTTCTTGTTCCCTTACCTCTGGTGGGGGGTGAACAAGGTGATTGATTTAAACGTTGACTGATAATTAGCAACTGATTTATTAATATATTAACACCGTTTATATACAATTAGAAAAATGCTTAGCTTAACAATAATAATAATAATTTCTTAAGACGTACACTACAAGGTTCAGCAAATTATGTTTGTGACCTATTGAGCATAAATGTGCTTACATGGTGATCGGTTTATTGACCGATGAATGCAATTTATTGATTGTTGCATAAATTGCATTGTCATCTTTGTTATGTGTTTGAACACACTGAATTAAATATATTAATAAATATTAACACAGAAAAACGATACGGAAAATAAATTAAAATTAAACAATATAAAAGTTAGACGAGTGAGGTGATGATAATATCACAGAACTACTTGTGACAGCTATGTTGGATGCGGTGTAGTGTTTGCTAGTATTTGTGGTTGTCGGACTGTGTGTATAGTGTTGTTGTGGATTAATTGGTTTGTTGCTCTTTCGTTGTCTGCATGTGTGTGTTTATTTATTCTATTCAGTATTGTGTAATAACTTTGTGTATAATTTCTGTGTCCAATCTGATATTAACTAGTTGTTTTCTGTTGATGTATATGTGGCATGCTTCTTTTGTTTCTCTTTTTCGTTTGTTGTCTTCTCTGTCGATGATGGCAGCCTGATCAAAGTTGAAGATGTGCCCTGTCTCTAGAGAGTGTGTTGCCAGAGCAGAACTGGGTGTCTGCTTCTCTATATATTTTTTATGTTGGGATAGTCGGTTTTTTAGTTTTTTTGACGTTTGGCCGATGTATGATTTCGGGCAATTGTCACATTGAACCCTATACACTAAATTATCTTTTTCTTGTGTTGCTATAATATCTTTGGTTTTGGTATATAATTTACTGAGTTGGTTAGTGGGTTTGAACGTGATCTTGAGCTGGTCATTGGTGGACTGTATATGTCGTCTTATTTCATGTGATATTGGCCTAATGTATGGGATGGAGGTGAACCTCTTAGGGTTGGAATTGTCTAGTTCTACTGTTGGTGTTGTTATTCGATTGTTAGATGTTATGTTGTATTTGTATTTTTTTGTAGCTTTATTGATGATTTTTTGTGTTATGTGTGGTGGATAGTTATTTTTTGTAAGAATGTCAGTGATGACTGTCCTGTTTTTTGTGTGGAATTTTTTGTGGCTTAGATTGAGTACTCTGTTGGCAAATGTCTGTGCTGTGTTAATTATCGTTGATGGTGGGTGGTTGGAATAATAATTAATCATGCGGTTTGAGCTGCAAGGTTTAAAATACCAATCCGTGATGATTTTGCGGTCTCTAGTTCTGATGAGAAGCATGTCTAGAAATGGTATTTGGTTGTCCTTTTCCGTTTTTAGGGTGAATTTGAAATGGTTATGAGTGCTGTTGAAGGTGTGTAACGATCCCGCGGTTAATGCTCGCAGTAAACGGGCCTTACGCTACAAGCTGGCACAAATAAAATTCAGAACTAATCGCCGCGCATATGCTGCCGATTTACTGGACGACGTGGTGTATAACACTGAAAACATCAAACCCAGTTCAGAAGATATCCTCAACAGTTACCTGGGGATTTTTTCAACAGCATCTTGCCCGGACGAAGAGGTCATCAAAGACTTCTATCCGGAGGAGTTGGATATCAGCTGCCCTATCGAGGCTGAACACATTATGCTTGCAATGAAGCAACAAAAAAGTGGCTGCCCGGGACCAGACGGGATATCGCTGGACAAAATGAAAAAAATTGGCAAGATAGATCTAATAATTTTATACAATGGCATGCTATTACTGGAGTATATACCTGCAGCTTTCAAAGTAAGCAAGACAACATTAATACCAAAGGGCAAAACCAATTTAAATTTGATAAATAATTGGCGTCCTATAACCATCTCCTCGCTGATCATTAGAATATTTATGAAAATTATAGCGAAGAGGTTAGATGGAATAAAACTCCACGAAAGCCAAAGAGGTTTCACGAAAGTGAATGGGTGTTTTGCGAACAATATAATAGTCGAGGCACTAATAAAAAAGCACAGAAAAAAAGGTCAACCTCTGAACCTGATTTCCTTGGATATACAGAAGGCATTCGATAGCGTCTCGCACAATAGTATAAAAAGAGCATTGGAAAGACTAAGAATTGACAAAAAATTATAAACTTAACCGGTGAGGCATACAAAAACAATTCAACTAGTTTATATTGCGGATTTGAAGAAATTGGCACCGTTGAAGTCAACAGGGCTGTCAAGCAGGGGGATCCTCTATCCCCTTTCCTCTTTAACGCAATTATGGACGAATTAATATTCCGACTTAATACCCTAACGGGGGTGGATATTGGAAATAACGAGAAAGAATGTTGCCTAGCGTATGCGGACGACCTAATTCTTATATCCAAAACGCCGGAAGACGGTAAAAGGTCGATGGAACTATGCGTAAACTTTTTCAAGAGCAGAGGCATGCAGCTGAATACAGAAAAATGCAAGGCCTTAACCCTCAAAACGGTGCCAGGTAAAAAAAAGCTTTGTGTTGTAACGGAACCCAATTTTAAAGTGGATAACACATGGATTCCGCAGCTATCAGTTAGTGAGGAATTTAGATACCTGGGCCGAAAATTTAATTTTGAAGGCATGGTTCCGTGTGATGCGAACAATCTCCGGGCTCAGCTAAAAAATGTGACGGGAGCACATTTGAAGCCGCAACAAAAATTCGTGATTCTTACCGAACTCCTGGTTCCTAGATATATAGGGAGTCTGCTTCGGCCTAATGTAACAAAAAAGTTACTTACAAAGGTCGACCAACAAATAAGGACGGCAGTAAAGAAGATTCTACACTTGCCAATGCACTGTAGCAATACCATTTTTTATGCGCCTTGCAAATCTGGAGGCCTGGGAATCTTTAATTTTGAGCGTACGCAATATCCAAATACATGACGAAAATCCTCCAACAAAACAATACTGACAACCCCATCAACATAAAAAATTCCAACAGTTTAAAAATTCGCTGGATAACCTACAGATATCAACCGATGATGTCCTCATCTCATTAGACGTGGTATCTCTATATACCAATGTAGATACAAAACTAGTGCTCCAAATTATTGACAAAAAATGGCATTTGATAGAAAACTTTACTCCTATTGATAAAAATCTGGTCATAGAAATTATTAAATATTGTGTCATTGACTGTAATTATTTCTCATACAACAACAAAATATACCAGCAAAAATGTGGACTGGCAATGGGCAACCCTTTATCGGGAATACTAGCAGATTTCGCACTTGATCACATAATTAACGAGGCTCTTAACAACACTACCCACAAACCCACTTTCATTAAGAAATATGTGGACGACATCATCTGTGCAATCCCGAAACAACATATAAATGAATTATTACACACCTTCAACAGCACTCACAACCATTTCAAATTCACCCTAAAACGGAAAAGGACAACCAAATACCATTTCTAGACATGCTTCTCATCAGAACTAGAGACCGCAAAATCATCACGGATTGGTATTGTAAACCTTGCAGCTCAAACCGCATGATTAATTATTATTCCAACCACCCACCATCAACAATAATTAACACAGCACAGACATTTGCCAACAGAGTACTCAATCTAAGCCACAAAAAATTCCACACAAAAAACAGGACAGTCATCACTGACATTCTTACAAAAAATAACTATCCACCACACATAACACAAAAAATCATCAATAAAGCTACAAAAAAATACAAATACAACATAACATCTAACAATCGAATAACAACACCAACAGTAGAACTAGACAATTCCAACCCTAAGAGGTTCACCTCCATCCCATACATTAGGCCAATATCACATGAAATAAGACGACATATACAGTCCACCAATGACCAGCTCAAGATCACGTTCAAACCCACTAACCAACTCAGTAAATTATATACCAAAACCAAAGATATTATAGCAACACAAGAAAAAGATAATTTAGTGTATAGGGTTCAATGTGACAATTGCCCGAAATCATACATCGGCCAAACGTCAAAAAAACTAAAAACCCGACTATCCCAACATAAAAAATATATACAGAAGCAGACACCCAGTTCTGCTCTGGCAACACACTCTCTAGAGACAGGGCACATCTTCAACTTTGATCAGGCTGCCATCATCGACAGAGAAGACAACAAACGAAAAAGAGAAACAAAAGAAGCATGCCACATATACATCAACAGAAAACAACTAGTTAATATCAGATTGGACACAGAAATTATACACAAAGTTATTACACAATACTGAATAGAATAAATAAACACACACATGCAGACAACGAAAGAGCAACAAACCAATTAATCCACAACAACACTATACACACAGTCCGACAACCACAAATACTAGCAAACACTACACCGCATCCAACATAGCTGTCACAAGTAGTTCTGTGATATTATCATCACCTCACTCGTCTAACTTTTATATTGTTTAATTTTAATTTCTTTTCCGTATCGTTTTTCTGTGTTAATATTTATTAATATATTTAATTCAGTGTAACTTCCGCGTTTTTCTATGTTTAATTTATTTATCGTTGTGTTTTACTCGTGTATTTGTTCTCCACAATAGTTTATTAAATTAATCATCGCATATTTGACTCAATAAGGTATAAATATGTTTGTCTGTTTATATTCTCTATTTTTTCGTATGTTTCTGTAATCAAGTTATAATTAATCAATGTAAATATTGTAATTTTTACAGCCCTCTGAAAAGGACTCACAGCAAGAGTCGAAACGTCGGGCCATAACAATAATAAAAAATAAAATGAAAACATAATAAAGTAGCCTATGTTTTTCACTGATGATCGGAGATCCCCAATAAATCACCACATTCTTCATGTATCATCCTCCCGATCAGAAACACGAAAATAGATAAATAATATAATGAAAAATGAAATTTTTGTATGACAACCCTATGAAGCAGTTACCCGATATATCTTATTTTCGAACATAATCTTTTTCCGAGCAAAATTTCAGCTCTTAAAGTGCACGCGTTCTCGAGTTATCGTGCGCAGAGATGAACGGACGGACATGCAAAAATCAAAATAACTTTTAATATTATGCGTGGGTGATCCATTTCGCATTAACAGCATTATTATTACAAACGGAATGACAAACTTAATATACCCTATTATTTCATCCAGGGTTAATTTTGGTTAGATAAAGGTAATTTCAAAGCGCATGCGTTGGACGTTTTAAGTCCTGTGTAAAAAAAATATTGCTATGATGAAATGACTGTTTTAAAAAAAATTATTTAAATTTAAAAGAAAAAAAATAATTCGACTTCCCCCCCTCCCTCCGCCCCTTCCAAATATTTCGCAAATAACGAATTTTAGTTTGAATGGGAGAGGTTATTATATACTCCTTTTGGGCCCATTCTTCCCTTGAATCCCCCACTCTGCTCGTCTTACTAATTTGTGTCGTGTAGCGCATTGAGGAAAACCCAAAATTAAAAAAAAAAGTCATTAGAAGGCGTGCGTTTGTTTCCTGAAAAGGTTTCCAATTTGGTTACATTTGCTACATATATATCCAAGTAGTGTTTTTTTTTGTCATACAAATATTGGCTTACATAAAACAGGGGCAAGAGGGAGTTTTATTTTGTTCGAAGAGTGCAGAAATATCAGGTTGAACTTTGCAAAAAGTAGCAAGAAACAATTTGATGGAAATTGAATTGTGACGCTACTTTGTGCCTGTATATATGTACATTGTGCAGGGGATTTGCGCCTATTCTAATGCAAAGTTTGTTTTGTATTGCAAAGAGTCTCGTCAAATTTTACTGAAAGTGAATAATATTGAAAAATTATATCTGACGAAAAATATGAATCTAGAAAACTTTAAACAGAAAAAAGGAATTCTTCAAAAATTTCCAAAGCTCCTAGTAGTAGCTTAATATTAACTTTTCTTCTGAACTTCAATTACCGAAAAGTTCAACGTCAAGGGAAATACATCGAAAAGTTCTCTGGCATCTGACGGGATACTTTCCAAAGTCGTGATAATGATTGTAAAGATATTATGTCGATGGAGGAGTTTTATTTCCGGAAATATTTAAATGATAAACTCCTCTTATGTCTCGTTCAAGCGTTCTGTACCTACCTAGTACACTTACATCCTAGTATAAGAATCTCAAGTTTCCAAGAATTTTACATCATTTATTTTCTCTATCTTCGTTTAACCGCATGGAAATATAAAAAGGGGATAGAAAATATAAATTTTGCCTTTCTTGCGAATTGATGTAAGACTTTTTCCGTTGTTTCATAAATTTATGTTAATTTGAGAATTTTATCCATGAAAATTGCTAGGATTTTAGTACGCATTGATGTCTTGTCCATAGAAAATATTTTATTGGGAATAAAATCTTGGTTGTCGTTCTATGGTGTTTTTTTTTTTTTAATTTTTCCACTCACGGCAATTATATTGTTTCTATGGTGTGTTCCGAAAAAATATTCGACCGCGGATTGTATGTAGAAGGGTAAAACGCGTTGATTGTGTTGAATGACGCTTTTTAGAACTTGAACAAAATCTAAGAAAGATGCTTGTAATAATACCAGGATACGTGGTATTAGCTAATCTAGCTTAAGTCTCCAATCAATTCGCGTCAAGGTACAAATTTCATATTATTTCTTCATCTTTCTGTTGATTGTTTAACAAATTCTCACTGCAACCTAAGGGGGCTTGGTAATAGAGCTACAATATTGAATATTGAATCTGTTCAAAAGTTCTTTTTTTTATTCACTTTTCTCCTATTGGCCCACTTCGGTTAATGTTACCTCCAATCATGTGTTACTGATTTCGGCTATATTCGCCCATTTGAAGTTTCTTCGATACATGTGGCTAAGAATGTACGAATATTGCCCTATCTTTCTATAGTAACGAAGATTTAATTGTAGTTACAACCTCTAACAGCAAGTTGTGCCTTCCATCTATCAACTAATCCACGTTTCTTCTGTTTTATGCTAAACACCCACTTATATTATAGACCTTTCTACCATGAATTCTTGTTCTACATTCTGCTAAGCTGTGGATTTCGTGGTAATAATGGCAAGTGTCTACAGAAAAAAGAACAGAAAAGTCCAAAATGATAAAATTATAGTTGCTGAAATCTCACGAAGACCATGGATAGAAATGTCCCATCAAGGCTCTTGTGCTTGCCATTTAAGTGAATCCGAATTTGTCCAAAACATATTTGCATGGTGCAAAGCCTTTTGGGAAAGCTCTAAATCTTTTTCGAAAACCGTAGGACTGTGATAGTTCTATAACTCTTAGGAAATCTCCCAGTTGTGTTTGAATTACTATTTTAATCAATGTACATGAATTAGAATGATGAATTTTTATTTAGTAAAGGCAATAGCTGTGAAGGATTTCAATTTAATAACCCAGTTTGTTATCAGACAATGACTTGTCAGTGGTATTTCATTTTCGCAGTCAGTCAGTCCTAACGTATATTCCTATATACAACCATACCTCTCATAGTCTCATGCTTTTGTATAGGCTCTTAAGCTTTCCTGTGAAAATTCTTGCAGGTTAATGGTAATGTCATCGATGTTGCGTTTTATTATGGTATTGTGGTAGGCGATCTAAGATAACCACACTGATGAGACCTCTCTGAACGCTGGGTCGAAAAGTTCGATATTTTTTCTGCATCTCAATGCATTTTGAAAATTCATTGTAAAACAAAAATTTCAAAAAATTTCAGTCTAATAAAGACTACAAATTTCCTGCTTTACTGTTATACCAGAAAAATCCGATTAGTTGGTCTGCAACTACAATTGACTATGGTAAGCTTTCTGGATACTCCTAGAAGTCGCGACTGTTGTTAAAGTTTCAGTTCATATTCGATTATATTTGTTGACATCAACAATTCATTTAAGATGCGTTGATGTATGATGGTGCCCTTCCAGATTTTGGCATGGTTGTCAGCCTTTTTAAGCCTCGGAATAATTCCATTTATACTTCTAGTAATTTATAAAATTAAACCTGAAGTAAGCGTCCTAGCAAAATCACATAAGTGCGCGCAAGGGGTCAGAAGAAAGACCAAGATTGTAAACATGCTCACAAGACCAACACCAAGACCATGTGTACGTTAACAAGACCAAGCCCAAGACCATAGTATGCAAGACCAAGACTCATTATGCAAGACCACATTATGCACAAGTCATAGCACTATTGTATTTTATTTATATAAAGTTTAAAAGGACACAAATAACACATCCCGTGTACAGACAAGATTTATTTAGACGGGGATAAGGTAGTTTTTAACTCTTTATAAATTTATGGCATGTACATCAATTATAGAATTGCGCAAAAAAACGAAATCCTAGATTAAAACTAAAACCAAAAGTTGACTGTGCAGCCCAAATCTAAAACCTACTACAAGATCACAGACAATACCGAGACTGAATTGCAAGACCAAGAGCTAGAACAAGACCAAGACCAACACCAAGACTTGACTATGCAAGACCAAGACCAAGACCAATATTATACCAATCTTATCCAGACCAAAACCAAGACTAAGATTGCAAGACCAAGACCAACACCAAGACCATTATAGTCTTGGTCTTGGTCTTGTATTTTCACATCACTAAAAAGCATGCGTACGTGCCAGTGGCTCGAGTACGACGATTTTCAAAATAGTATTCTAAGAAGAAAAGATATTGGAAGACGCAAGCTCGAGAGAGAATACGTTCTACATTGATCAGAAATTGATCAGACTCCATGCGCCTACTTAAGGATAAAATTTTTGGCGGTTTGTATAGTTCCCATCGATTTGTGAGCCGGTATTTGTTAAGTATATTGGTTGAAGTACTTAAAGTGAATAAATTTAAATTTCTTCATTAAAAAGTTTCGTGGATTCTTGTTTTTTTTTTTAGTGAAAAACCACTTGGCGCCTTAGTCAAGCGGAACTATCTTACCAGCTGCTAGTCCAAGGCTTAGATGTTAGCGCAGTAGATGAAATGCGCAAACAGCTAAGAAGTGCTTTGAAAATGGAAAAGGCAGGCGAACTTTTGAGGTCCGAGCAATACCCTTTTTCCTTTGACGAAGATGTAGAAGCTTCAAAAAGTAAAGTTTCCGAGATTAATAGTATGATAGAACCTTTCGTGGGTGATTCATCTTCTGTAAGTTACGCAAAGATTGTTACAAAAATTAACTGGTCATTAGATCGCTTAAAGCGCATGGAACCCGAAAAGACAGACCATTCAGCTATATTAAGAAAAAACTGAAAGTTGTGGTATTTTCTGTATTCGGATCGCTTCAGTCGAAATTTGAAGATGATTCAGTCAGTGCCTCTTCCGATGCAGGCGAAGATAATGAAGGTAATCTAGATCAAACGATGTCCTCTGCTTCACGTATTTGCCATATAGTTCCAGTTTACAAATAGAACATTAAATTTTCAGGCGAGCAGGTTCAGTGACTCAATTCCTTCACAGAGTTAAGCGAACCTCGGGAAGTTTCGAAGGTACAATTATTTAAATCAGCACTTGATTTGTTTAGTGGTCGGGCTCTTATCTGGTACCGAGGTAAAAAGACAATATTTGGTTCCTGGGACTAGTTCGTAGAGGAATTTCGTAAATAATTTCTCCCCATAGACTATTATGAACGCCGTATTGATGAGAACAAAAGGCGTACAAAAGGGAAAGATGAGCCAATCGGTACTTATGTACCAGTAATGGCAACTTTATTTTCGCAACTGACTGATCCGATGACTGAAGCCCAGAAGATGCGAATCTTGATGAAAAACATAAGTCCTTTCTACCAGAGTTTACTTGGTTTGTGTGAAGTTGATTCTATTAAAGATTTAGTAGTTAAAGGTAGAAACCTTGAAGCTGTCCGAGTTTCAGTAGAAGGCTTCATACGTCCTGCTTCTAAACGTGATACACATTTAATTGAACTCGATCGTGCTTATGTCTCGTGTGGAAATCCGAATCTTGCTGCTATCGCAACCCAAGTAAGCACACGACCCGTATACAAATGTTACAATTGTAATATAGAAGGCCATACATTTAATTTCTGTCGAGAGCCCCGTCGTTGTTTTGGTTGTGGTAAGTGGGTGTTACCAGGAGTCGATGCCATGATTGTAACCAACAAAATAGTAACAATAATCGCCCTGGAAGTTCGGGAAACGAACTGTGAGCTCAGAACTGAGCGGTGTCGTGAGCTCAGATGTGTCCAGTATAGCCGCAGCAGTTAGTAAGTTTAATTTTTTTAATTGTGAGAGTGGGAAAATTGTATAGTCTTTCAGAACATCGATGCAAGATTTTATTTTCACACGATGATAAAAGGTCATATCTTAAAGTTTCCGTTTTTGATATACCATTGGTTGGACTGCGTCAGTTAACTTCACTGAAGCTCAAGATACAGAAATCAAACGTAGCTGTAGACACACTTGCAAACGGAGATAAGGTAGAAATACATGGTGCTCTAAATTTACCTATAGTCTTAGAAGGTAATGTGAAAGTTGTCGAAGTCCTTTTTATTCCATCTCTGCCTCATGAAATTATACTTGGGACTGATTTTTGGCGGAAAATGTTTATCGACGCAAACTTGAATAAAAATAGGTGGAACTTCGCGGAAAGCATAAGTGAAATCCGACTTAGTACGATGGAATCCAGATCTACGCTCACATAAAATCAAAAAAGGCAGCTTGATGATATTTTACGAGATGCTAGGGGGAAAATGGGAGAGAGACTAGGTCAAACCAACGTTGTAGAACATGTCATAAATATGAACTCGTCCCCGATCAAACAACGATACTACCCGGTCTCTCCAGTCCTCCGAAAAGCAATAAAAACCGAGCTGGATAAGATGTTAAAAGAAGTTATTTTTACACTTTCTACTAGTCCGTGGTCCTCGCCAATCGTTATGGTGAAGAGAAGGGATGGTGACTATCGGTTTTACGTTGATTACAGAAAAACTTAACAGGGTTACGGAAAGGGATGCATATCCTATTCCTTTTGTCTCTTCCAATCTAGACAAGCTAAGAGATGCTAAGTATATATCATCATTAGACATAAAGTCAGCTTTTTGGCAAGAACCAATGGCAGAATACTCCAAACAGTTTACGGCATTTACTGAGGGTTATTTCAATTTCGTCGGATGCCATTCGGTCTAACAAGCTCCCCTGCCATCTGTCAGAGACTTATTGATAGGGTCTTGTATGGAACGTTAGATAACCATGTATTCGTATATCTTGATGACGTTGTTATTGTAACGCAAACTTTTGAAAAACATCTAGAAGTATTCAGTGAAGTACTACTACATCTACAGAATGCAGGGCTATAAGGGTTATAAGCTACGAATAATGTGCATTTTGCTGTTCGGAGCTTGAGTATTTGGGTTATGTTGTCGATGCTAACGGATTGCAGGTTGACGCCTTGCTCGATGGGCTGTAAAAATGCAACAGTATGATTTTGACATCTTACATACGAAACTGATGAATGGTTCAACAAGATGTTCACGAGAGTAAAATTAAACCCGTCTTAGTATCCGGATTGGCAAATTATGCAGGGTAAGTTGTTGAAGCACGTCCGAGTAAAATATCCTTCACTAGCTACGGATTTTGATTATTGGAAAGAAGTGGTACCAAAAGATAAAAGAGCATCAGTTTCGTATGCTGCACATAACAAAGGAACTTCTGGTCATTGCGGTATTCAAAAAAGTTACGATCGGCTCCAAAGGCAATTTTACTGGCCAGGAATGCGAAAATACATAGCGAAGTTTGTAAGAGGTTATTAAATATGCCAATCGGTGTAACCGGGCTACAGAAACCCGCTGGGTTAATGGCAAACTGGCAAAAAGCGAGTCGTCCCTGGGAAACGCTATGCGTATATTTAATAGGTCCACTTCCAAGATCCAATCGAGGTTTTACTTTCATTTTAACAGTACTTGATCAGTGTAGTAAGTTCGTACAGATATTCCCTTTAAGATGTGCAACTACCAAGTATGTATGTCAAAATATTCAAGATAACATTGTTTTATTATTCGAAGTACCTAGGAATATTGTTTGTGGCAATGGTGTTCAATTCAAGGGCATGGAATTTGTTAATCTCTGTAAGACGTATGGTATAGATATAAATTTTACTTTATTGGGAAAATTAACAATTCAGGAACAGTGAAGAGATGCTCACCTGCATGGATAAACAAAGTATCAAAATCAGAAGTAAGGTAATACATCAGGCACACAAACACAAATACTTACAAATATACATACCGAATGGATCTACACTTTACACAAAGGCATAAAATAGAAAACAACTAGAAGCACATTCAACACACACATACACATATTAAAAATATAACCTTGCTAGTTAGTATTTAAATTTTCAACTATTCTCTTGTTAAAGCTTAGGCCTAAGGATTTGAAACTAGATCATTATATAGTTAGCTATAGAAATATCTTACATATGCATATTTCTAATTTTTGCCAGTACTGCACTAGCTCGTTCAGCAAGAGATTGGATCGTTACGGTTCAATTTGAGTATATGATTATTCATATTAATTCTTCTCCAGTAATTCGGATAAAGTAAACCAGCAGTAGGTAAATTACTAACTGCGTTAAAATAGTAAGTGTATGAAGCTGCTAGGAGCTGGTCGATATTATCAATAGAATATTCAAAATTTGAATATTCAAATGACTGTAAAGAAAATAAAATATTCAATGTGACGTTTAAAGGAAAAACACTTTGAAGAAAAAACTTTGAACACAGATACACACTACTGTATACATTTTGAGAAAATAAACATCAAGACTTTTTGGAATGTATTTGTTTTTAAAAATATAGAATTTGTGTCAAGGATATTTTAGTTGTATTCTAATCGCCAGAGGGCAAACTTATATAATTTTATTTAAAACGCCAGAGGGAAAACTAAAAAAATAGTTTTAATTTAAACGCCAGAGGGCAAACTTAAAAAGTATTAATTTAATTGCCAAAAGGCAAATTTGTAAAGTTTTAATTCAGACGCCAGAGGGCAAATCTGTTAAATAATATTTAAAAAGTTTATTGTTACACTTTTAAAAAATATAAAAATATTTTAAAAGATTTAAAATAAAGAATGATAATTTAAAACAAAAATTATTATCATTAAATAAAAAAAATAATACAATTTGAATTTTTATCCTACTAAGAATTTAGGACAAATATATATAGATATATATATATATATATATATATATATATATATTCATATATTTATATAAATAAAGAACTGTTGAACTGCAACATATTCATTTTGTTGCCCAATCATCATTCATCAATCAATCATCATCTATCATATAAGTATCAAACAGTTCAGATTACACAAGATCCTGTGGGGGTTTTTTTTTAAGGAATATCTTGAAAAGCGGAATTAAGGAAAACGAGTTCTCATGCTGACGAGAGGAAAGATCAGTAGTTTTATAATTAGCTATATTTTGTTTGTAGTCTTTCCTAGTGTGGAATATTTTTTTGTGATTAAAGTAGATCTTATACAAAATCTGCTCAAATTTTATTTGTTAAGTATATTGGTTGAATTACTTAAAGTGAATAAATTTAAGTTTCTTCAGATCGCGAGTTTCTTTTTGTATTTCCTCTTTTGCGTAATTAAAAACTTTCGTGGTATCGTTTTTTTTTTGGTCGTGAAAAACCACGTGGCGCCCACAAAACGCCACTTTTCTGCAATTTTGTTCACGTGTTGAACCCACACTCTCCTCCACTTGAGCTACCATTACTTACGCTTCAAGGGCAGCGTAACACATTTAGAGCGAAAATCTACGAACGAATTTTCGAGTTTTCCGAAATTGGTTGAATAATTAAAACTAAAAATTATCCAAATATGCAAAAAAACAATAAGTTCCATCAAATAACTGTAGGACAATTTACAAATTCATTCGGATTACTCTGGTACTGATGGTAATCTTACCAATCGGTGAACAACTTGTAATTGTACAGGGGCATTAAGGCGTTTGTTGATGTTTTCCGATATATTTAGGTAAAAAAAATAAATAAAAAAAAGTTGTACAGAAAGCTCAAATTGTATTTCACCTTGATTGGGTACAGAGTGTGATAGGGGTTATTTTGAACTGAAGGCTTAAAGCTTCTCAAATCTGATCAACAACGTCTTTTAAAAAAAAAACAAAACTTTTATTTTTTTAACAATAATTTGGGAAGGAGTTTCGTGTTTAAATAGGTAAAGGGGCTCCATAAGAAATATTCGTTTCGTAAAGCACTTAAATTCCCATCTTGTACAATGATTACTATTTGATTCAGAGCTCAAGTTAAATTCATATAGCAATCTACAAATAGTATGCACAACCCGACAACCTACTAAATTATTTAGATCGATCAAAGATTTCTAATAAAATAAAACAAATATTTTATTTCAAAAATTAACTTTTACTCCACAATTAAGTTACATTTTGTACATATTTGCAAGCAGAATATTTAATTTAATTAACTGGCTGTACTCAGCAAATACCTGGCAGTTTTTCTTTTCTTACCAATTTCATCATTGAACAAAGACAAAAACAATTAGCTGTAATGAAATCGTGCGTTGACCCTCTAAAATATTTAATTCCGGCAAAAGAAAAAGGATATTTTTCTTGCATGCTTTGAATACAAAATTTTTAAATTCTTGTTAAAGTTGAAATTCATTTCAAAGTAAATTTTCGATAAATTTGAATAAATTTCAATAATTTTTAACGTTTTATCGAGAGAGAAAAATAAGTACGAGAGATATGGTCGGGTAAAAGGAACTTTTATTTCTTACACAGCGTGTAGACATGCCGTATCTGTTGCAATTAACATCGCCATAAATTATGGCTTTAGCTGTCAGATATTGTTGTGGTGGGCAATTCATGGCGCGGATTTTCACTTGAAGAAATAGCATCGAAGAGAGTAAAGTTGTGTATTCGGGCAATAATACAAGATGATAGTGAAAATCACGAGAGAATTTTTTTTCTCTAAATATAGTCAAAATTTTATAAAATAAAAATACACAAAATCTTTATTTCTATTATTTAAAATTTTTCCCTTCATCCCATTTTTACTGTGATCAAATGTCAAATTTATGGCCGTCGCGATGGATGGCCATAATTGCTTGCCATGGAGTTTGTCACAAACCTTCCGTAAGAAATGGCTACGGCTCAAGCTTCTACACTGTCCATTATATATGAAAATTGTAATGGCCATGGACGTGTACCCGCTGTGTTATTTTAAGTATCACTCTAAAAATTAATATGTTTCCTACCATATTTCCTCTGATACGATCGAAATTTAATGTGATAAATACAAATATCAATGTGGAACAAGTATTTCGCCATTTCAATTACATACTCAGCCTCAATTCAACACAGAATTATTCATGAGATACTTAATCTGTGAAAGCCCCCATCAAAAGGGATGTTTGATAATTTTCGTTGTAAAACTTTTTTTGCCTTAATTGCAGTTCGCTTAAGATAGAATATCTCAGGTTGGGATACATGTACTCGCGGCACTTTCTGGGGATTTGATTTTATAGGGAAGATCTCTTTTGTAGATAGTACGCACATAAAAACTCCTTTTTATTATTATTTGATAATTATTGTCGACATCTTCTGTGTAGCAGCAATTAATAAACTTAAAGAATAGCAGAGCACTCAATCGTATTGCTCGTAATAAACCATACCTGAATTTTGCTATATTTCCTAATCACAATACAGTGTGATTTCCATCAACTCTACACTAATACAGAAAGTGAGAGAGCTTGCAGAGAAGTACATAAATAAATGTGTTGGCGAAGAAAGAGGTGCTTGCTTTTTTGTAATACAGAAAGTGAGAGAGCTTGCTGAGAGATACATAAATAAATGTGTTGGTGAAGGAAGAGGTGCTTGCTCTTTTTGTAAAGGATGTGAAAAGTAAATCCGATTTTAATTGAAAAACCCTTGGTTACTATTTAATTAGAACTTTATTGACCGATTTACAAAATGATACCGATTCCGGCGAGATTGATACTAGACTGATTTGATTTTGCCGTATTTGAGTAGCAATGGCTGGTTTAAGTGTCGCGTTTGATCGACTGAGATATGTGGTGGTGTAGTTGTTGCTTCTGTTGGAGAAAGATAATACACTCTAGCTGCACCATACTGCCCACCTTGGCGAACTCCAGAAAGCCGGAATTTCTATCAGCCGTTTTACTACTGAAAGATACAATAATTAATTTTAACTTAAAATATGCGACCTTGAATGCAAGAATTCCAGTGCTTGTTTAAGATGACATAGTAGCATGCTCATCTTTGATGGCCAACACGCAAATTTTGACAATAGGTCTCTTGAATAGAGGCGTTTTGCTTTGAAGGGTAATTGCTCGTGTGCTTCCATCAGAGACAAGATGAAGTTGCACAACACCTCCCAGCATCCACTGAGATGGAGGCAAGCGATCCTCTTTTACCAGAGTGACGTCAACAAGTTTGGGCTGCGAAGTCGATTCGTTCCACGTCGAACTCTGCTGTAAATGCTGAACATTTTCCAGACTCGATTGATTTTTTTTCAGAAATTTTCTGTCATTCCAACGTGATAAACAGTTGATTTGTGGTGTATTCAGAGTTGAGGGTTCAGGAACATTGTTTAGCGCGGTTCCAATGAGGAAGTGTCCTGGGGTCAAACCTTCACAGCCTGTAGGATCGTTGCTTAGAGGACATAAAGGCTTCGAGTTGCAGCATGACTCGATTTCACATAAAACTGTGCTCATTTCCTCATAAGTGACGATAGTGTCGCATATTACTCGTCGGAGATAATGTTCAACTCATTTTATATTTGCTTCCCACAAGCCTCCGAAGTGTGGAGAAGCCCCAACATCATCATGAAACTGCTTCCAAAACTTCGAAGATTTCTTTTATAGCTCCCTGCTACTATCGAAGAAAGTTGTCGCCTTGACTGAGAATATTGTGCTAGGAATGCCTCGCTTAGCGGAAGATCGCTTGTGTGCTGCAATGAAAGCATCAGCTGTAGCATCGCTGACAAATTCCAGATGTATGACTTTAGTAGAGAAGCACACAAACAATGCTGCGTAGCCCTTAAATGTTTTGTTACCAAGACCTTTGGAGACTTCTAAGGAAAAAGATCCCGCATAATCAACTCCTGTGTTCATAAATGGGAGAGAAGTTGAAACTCGTTCTTTTGGCAGCGCCGCCATTATTTGAGAGAAAGCTGTGTCTCTTCATATGAAGCCGACAATGCATCTTTTGATGATTTTGGGAGTTAAACGGCGAAGACCAGTTACCCAATATTTCTGCTGAATATAACTGCTCGTTGCCTTTTCTCCGCCATGCAGGGTAACCATGTGCGCATCACAAACGATAAGAGTTGAAAGTAGAGATATCTTCGATAGAATTAATAGATGCTTCTCAGAAAAGGACAGGTCCGAGTTCTGTAAGCGACCTCGTACTCTTAACAATTCCTCGTCATCGAGTCTGGATTGAATATTTAGAATTTTGCATTTTGGATGAACTGACTTTTTACTCTTCAATGCAATGACTTATTTTCCATATGATAGATACTGTTGAGATTTTATCCAATATTTTAATGTACCTTCGATTTCACTGACAGTTGTAGATTCAAGTAGATGGTTTTTCCTATCCTTTAAGGAGTTGTAGAGAAAACGAATGATGTAAGCAGTGACATGCAGAAATTTTCTCAAAGTAGAGTAACGCTCAAGAAGATACCTTGGCTCCATTGTTGATGATGTGTGATGAGCTTTCACATTCCTTTCTTGTTTCAGGATTGGTTCCTTTTTATGCAGATGAAAATCTGCAGACCAGTTTATTGAAAGTGGGTATAACCATGCAGGCCCTTGCCACCATAGAGAAGAATTGTCAAGCAAATGGGACGCTGATAATCCCCTTATCGCGAGATCAACAGGATTCTGATTAGTGTGGACATAACGCCTTGTATTTCCTTTCAACAGTGTCTGAATGTCAGATACGCGATTCACAACAAAGCTTTTCCAGCGATGAGGATGTGATCTGACCCAAGCGAGGACAGTTGTAGAATCAGTCCATGTATAAGCGCGAACATCGTTAAGTGTCAACGCCTTGCGTGCATAGTCAATAAGTCTAGCCAGCAAGAAAGCTCCGCACAGCTCTAGGCGAGAAATAGTGACTCACTTCGGAGGAGCTACACGTGAGTTTGCTGTTGTAAGGATATTTGTATGTCTCCAAAATTATGTCCTACTCGAACATAAACTACGGCAGCATATGCAGATTCCGAAGAATCGGAGAAACCGTGAAGTTCAAGGAAAAGTGTATTTGAATGCAGTCCTATCCACCGGCTAATCCTAATGCTTTCGATCTAACGTACTTCCATGCATAACTTGTGCCAGACAGCTGCTAAGCTTTCTGGCAAAGTAGTATCCTATTCTAGGCCGGCTAACCACAGTTTTTGTAAGAATATTTTGGCTGCGACCGTGACAGGAGAGAGCCAGCCAAAGGGATCGTATGATCGAGCGATTGAAGATAGAACGCCGCGCTTGGACATGATCTGCTCGTCAGGGTTCAGATTCATCTGAAAGGTGAATTTATCGCTTGATGGATGTCATTTTAATCCCAGAGTCTTAACTCCTTTATCTAGAGATAATTCCAACGGATCATATAGCCTCATGTTGTCTTTTGGATTCTGTCTTTAGTTGACATTGGAGCTCCAAAGCCTTAGGAACATCTTCAGCACCTGAGAGAACGTCATCGACATAGGTGTCGTTTTCAACGATAGAAGCTCCAAGAGGAAATGGTTCCCTTTCGTCTTCTGCTAGTCGACGAAGGGCGTTGATGGGTAGATATGTAGCACAACTCATACCATATTTCACAGTAGTTAACTGAAAATGCTTTGGAGTTTGATCTGCGTTTTGTCGCCAGACTATGCGTTGCATATCTTGGTCGTCTTCATGCACTAAAATTTGGCGGTACATTTTCTCGATGTTTCCCGAAAATGCAATCACGCGCTTTCTCCACCTGAGCATGATACAAAGCACATCTGACTGCAATTTAGGACCTACGTGCAGGATATCATTCAAAGCTCGATCATTTGATGTCTTAAAGGACGCGTTGAAAGCTACGCGGAGGTTGGTAGTTATGCTTTCATCTCGTACGACCACGTGATGTGGAAGATAACAAATGAGGTTAGCTGTTTTGGTTTTCTGAGAAAGAACTTCAGTCATATGTTTGAGCTCTCGGTACTCAGTCAGAAATTTGGTGGAACTTTTACATAGAGCGGGATTTTGAAGAAAACGGGTCTCTATTCGTTATAAGAATTTCAGAGCACCCTTTCGAAAATCTTCAAGAGTACAAGATTTCGAAGAGTATTCTCGGCCGTACAATGTATCTTCCGGAGTGGTCCCTAGTTGTAGTATCATTAAAGTACCCCATGCATTCCTCCTCTTCTGAGGTTATTAGTTTAGAGCATGGCACCTCTTCAATTTCCCAAAACTTTGCTAGTTGATCATTAAGGTCTTGACTTGAGAGCATGTGCAGGCATGCAGGAATTTTCTGAGCAGGCTTGGAGGTTGCATTATTTTCTCCATGAATGCGACCAGATAGATTCCATCGAATGGCCGTGCGTTGGGCAGTAGGAGTGCCAAGAGCACCGTGACGGACTTCATTTCTAAGTAGCAGGGCGTAGACATCAGCTCCTAGGATGATATCTATTCTCCCTGGATTTTGGAAATCTGGGTCTGCAAGCCGCAGGTTTTTAATGTGCAACCAATCTGATGATTTTAATATCTGCAGGGGAATATCACTTGTTAGTTTGGGGAGGACAAGAGCTTTGGAATTAAGAACAAAGTTAGGCTCTACTTCTGACAGAGGGTCAAGCTGAAGTGCTGAAGTGGATCCGACACCAGCTATGTGGATCTATATTTTTCGACCGGTGAGATTAAACTTATATAGCAACGAAGCTGACATTAGTGTAACTTCTGATCCTTTATCCAACAAGGCTCTAGCTCGAAGAGTCTTTCCATTGTAGCTGCGTAGGTTAATAATGCCAGTTGCTAGTAGCACTGAAGTTTTGTCAGAAGAACGACTCGCCGTGTGGGATGATACCGTCGAAAAATCCGAAGGTTGTCCGCTGATTATAGCAGAAGTGGAGGAGGCACCTACTGAGCTTGACGACCCAGACCTTACAGACAAATCTTTGTGAAGCATAGTATGATGCTTACTTTGACATATTTGACATCGTTTGGCGTTAGAGCAAGCGGTGCGCTTAGATGCTTTGTTGAAAGGCTATTGAAGCAAATTTTATGTTTAGAAACTAAATTACGGCTTTCATCCACCGTTTCTTTTCGTAATTTAGGACATAAGAGTAAGAGGTGTGGTGTTGAGGAAAGGGGACATTTGTGCTTAGATGTGGTGACTTGAGCCTTGCGTTCTGGTTTTAAAATTCCAGATTTAAATTTTGCTGGACGAAGTTTTGTGCTGGTTAAATGATCTGATAACAAGGCAACCGATTCAAGCGCTCTGATTCGGATTGCTAGAAATGCTTTGAGTAAGTTAAATGATAATTGGTTGAATTCCTTTTCCGATATGGAGTTCTCCCACTGAAGACGTGTTTGGCAGTCTAGCTTCTGCACTGTCAAGTAGATGATCCCATTCCTTAACGGGTCTGCCTAGGTTTTCAAGAGCTTTTAAGGTGTCTATAGTCCCATTTAAAGGCTTTTAAGATCTAAACTGGAATCTGAGCAGGCGGAAGGTAGGGACATTAGAGATTTGAGTAGAACATTAACAAGGATTCTTTTTTTTTCGAATCGCTCTTCAAGAGTTTTTTAAAAGCTATTCCGAGTCCCCGCCTAAGTTTGACTTTAGATACTGCAGTAATTGAACAACAGTTAGATTATTATTTGTGCCGATGAGCGCAGTGAACATATCTTTGAAGGATGGCCATTCAACATAGTTACCCGTAAAGCGCGGAAGAGTGATAGTGGGAAGACTTGATTGATTTATAATGACCGATGTTGTGAACGGAGGAATTGTAAGATTATTAACGTTATCAGCATCACTATACTGGAGTAGTGGGGTTGAGGAAGTTGATTCGGATGTAATATAATCATTCAAAATCCCAATTTCTCGCAATATGAAGTTTCCACATCTGAATAGACATCATTCGTGAAGCAATCTTGCTGGAGTATAGAGTCATCACCAATTTCAAGAATTCGAGTATATAATTTGTTAACTATTTAGTAGATTTTTGCGTCCTTGAGCGTAGTCTAATAGATGATTTTGCTTTCCTGTTTTATTGAAATTATTTATAAAATTTGATACATGCGTACTGACTACTTGGATTTTACCTAATAGGTCGGTGCTTCTTCCAGAGAAGAGTCATCTCCAATTCCCTTCTCGTTGAATATTTTAAATAAAATAACTGAAACAAACTCACCGAGATTTATAGTAAAGCTGAAAAAATCCAAATCAATTCTGTCGATGTACACTTAACACCGCTGCCACTTATTTCACACTGTGAAAAGTTTCAAAGAGTATTGTTATAATTAGGTGTACATATATGTAGTATAACGATTACATCATCCTTTTGTATTACCGCACTGAATGATGATAACGGTATCATACGCTTATTGATTATGTTTTTGTTTTAGAACTCAATTTATAAGTATCTTGTATGATGAGGCACAAAGTTTCATCTACGCATGAAATCAATACGAATTTCACTAATTGTTGAACGCAGGTTGCCTTTTGCAAAAATTCACTCTTTTTTTTTATATTTGTTGTTTGTGCTAATCATCAAGCAATGATTAGGTTAATCGTTGGGCACTGATGCTTATCACAATTCATTTAGAAATGCTGCATTGATGATTTTATTGATATGAACAAGTGCAGTTTAGTTTAATCTTGGAACACAATAGGTCTTATTTTATGCAGCAAGCACAAATTAATTATTAACAATAATTTACGGTGTCTGAGGTAAGCACCTTGTAACACAGTAAGGCGAGCGCCTTTTCCACAATCTAGCACAAATTGTAGCGAAGCGAGTACTTTGCGCTATGTTAGGTGTAAGAGTACGTGGAGCTCATTTTCTTTTTGCGCGGAAAATTAAGCGGGTATTCGCGTACACGTTTCCTATAGCAAGTAATATCGTCGTTCCGCAATAATTCCCGGCCGATGCACCAAACAAAGCTTGCGCTTTTTGTAAAGGATGTGAAAAGTGGATCGGATTTTAATTAAAAAACCTTTGGTTACTATTTAATTAGAACTTTATTAACCGATTCCGGCGAGATTGATACTAGACTGATTCGATTTTGCTGTACTTGAGTAGAAATGGCTGGTTCAACTGTCCCGTTTGATCGACTGGGATATGTGTTGGTGTGTTGCTTCTGTTGAAAAAAGATAATACACCCTAGCTGCACCAGGAGGGGAAGTGGTTATAAAAAAAGTCGCTTGGAAGGTAGAATGGGTTAAAGATTTTTCCCTTTAATATTTTATGAATCACCCTATAACTTCCAAACAATACATCTTATGGAAATGATTTAATATTTTGCTGAACACTGATAAGAAAAGATAGGGCAGTCTAATGTAAAGGCTGTCAGCCCCGTAAGCTCCTACCCTCCCATTTTTGTAGCAAAGGCATAGAGGTCCTTGTTTTTCCATCTACATTAAATTTTGATTGCACGCACGTGAACTCTGATCTCTAATTACTATATTCACTAATCAGCTTCCAACTCTGAATAGTATATAAGTCATTTACATAAGAAATAATGAATGTTAATTCTGTAGTATCATCGGTATGTCGAACCCAATTGAATACAAATTTGGACATTTTTGAGTAAAAGGGCAGTTTCGAAGTGTTTCAGAGTTAAAAACATATCAGTATTGTGCTCCCGATCGTCCTTTATTTAACAAAAATTATAGTGACTCATTAGCTGTGTCCAAAGTGTTTCGCAATTCAGATTTATACCCATATCAATTTACGATTTTCAGTATACAAATAAAAAGGTTCCAGTACAATTTTTTTAGCTGAAAAAGTCAACTATACTAAACCAATAACAAAGTAAAAAACGCAGTTCAAATGAATTTGCGCACTAGCAGTAGGTTAAGTACAAATTACACACCACTAGAGATACTGATGATCCCGAAGCACCTTGAAGGATGTCTTTCATATTGAATACAATTGAATCAATATTATAGAAGCAATATATGGCATAAAAAGGGTACCCCTCGTACTATTCTATAATGTTTATCAATATTATGTCAGTTACGATTTTGTTCTCAATGAGAATGGACCTAGTTATGTTGTAGGTGCGTGATTCTGAATCTGACATAATACTAATCGCGTTGGCCGTGGCACTCAAGAAGAAGAAATGAAGACTCCAGAAAAAAGTGTGGGTTAAGAACTGGTAGGAAAAACGTTCGACCCATGAACTTGGTGAACTAACCCGGGAACTCACTGATGAGTCGGATGACTACCGCTATTTGTTAGGAATGGATGAGGAATTGCTTCAGCATTTAGTTTCCTTTGTCTCAACACTAATAAAAAAATATATATATGGTGATGGGAGGCCATTTCACCTAAGCATATACCATCGCAAAATACTTTTAACTACTTTGCATACAGGGGATTTCCAACAAATAGCCCATCCTCGACTCTGTTCTGTCTCGTAAGTCCATAACCTTCAGGCTGTTCACATTTACTACTATGCCATCTATATTTACTAAATTGAAACGCTCATTTGTTCAGAACGTATCAGTTCTATTTCAATAATACGATTATATTTATAGTCTGATTTACAAGTGTGAAATAAAGTTTATTATCAACCAGCTTGTCCGTACTTAGAACGGGATTATCTCTTAAGTTTGTAAATTTTATTTTAATTTATTTTAATATTATTAATTTTATTTTATTTTATACCCTAGATGATGAAATCATAGAGTATGCTAAGTTTGTGATTCCGTTTTTAAGATTGGAGACCCACGAAAAATATTAAAACATATTTTGATTTTCGCATGTTCGTCTATCAGTCCCCACTCGAGAGCGCATTGACTTAGAAAGCTGAAATTTTCTGCCGTGAAGAAGTTCAAAAATAGTCAGGTAATACCTTCGTTAGGTTGCCATCATCATCTTTCACTATATGTTTGAACACTGCCTGAGAGCGCATCAACGTATAAAGCTGAAATTTTGTATACGAAGTTTTTATAAAAATAGTAAATTCATATTTAAAAAAATGGACTAGATCGGGCAACCCGTTCATGGTGCTGCCATTCAAAAATTGAGGTTTTTTATGTATTTTGCGAAAGCAACTAACCCTAGATGCTTTTTTTGTACTGAAAAGTACTTCAAAATATGGCATCATATGAAATTAGTTTTGTTTAGTTTTTGCTGTCCGACGAATCCTTTTAGAAATATGTGCGAAAAGCCTATCAAATTTGCAGAGAGGTGAGAAAATTGCATACAGGAATTCATCTAGAGTATCATAAGAATTGTTCATTGAATAATTCCAGATTTTTTACTGGTTTTATTTGAATTTTTTATTTTTTTTACCTGGTTTTTAATTTCTTAATATTGTTTTTATTTCTTAAATATATTATTCAGTAAAAAAAGCATGCTTGGATTCGAACTCGTACTGTTTTTAATATTTTTTTCATTAAAAAAAGTATGCTGGGACTCGTCCACATTACAGTCTGAGTTTTTCTGTATATTTGTTACAGTTAAATATAAATCGTTATAAATCGTAACCATGAACTACCTGTGTATTGTGTTCTGCAAATACTAGCGTACTTCCAACTACTTCCCGCATTAAGTAACCCAAATGGGCGACATTTCACGAGAGGAAAAGATTACCATATAAAAAGAGACCCATGTATTCATAAAATAAAAAAAAAAAAAAAAACAAAAACCAATAAAAAAAATTATGTAAGATAAAGGATAGGTATAACTTAATAAAAAGTAAAACTCACATTTAGGCCAACGTCACACGAGCTACAAAATAATCGCTCATGTAATTGTCCGCGCATCATGATGAAAATCTCGTGGTTGTCACACGGCCTAACTTTTTCCACACAATGGAAAATTATGTAACTATTTTGTATTAGCTACCTATTTGGTTTAATTATAACTTTTGATCAAAATAAATGTACCAAATAATGTCTGATTTTTATATTCTGTTGGAAAACTTTTAACAAATCAAAAAACGAAAGAACTTTTTCCATCCACTAAACAGCGAAAGATATTTCACCAGGCATTTCACTTTGAGGCATCCTAAATTGATAGAATTTTCAAGGCTACTATTTTCAACTATTATCATACATTTTATTATGATTTGTATATATTTCATTACTAGCATCCCAAAGATCTGATCTGTGCTATATCTCCTCTATAAACATCGATTTTCCTATTCATAATATAAAAGTCTTGCACCATATTAAAAACACAACGCTTCTAATTGCAAATGACGTCCGACCATTTGGCAGTTCGTGTAGCAACGCAGAAGTCCTTATGACGCTCTACAGTTCCCGCGTCTTGAGGGGAGAACGCCAGACCTTTTGGTCGTGGGGAGCTCATGTGTATAGCTCCATTATAAATACCTACTCTCATGGGAACGCGACATAAGGCGCTTGTGTGGTATTGACCTTGAAAGAGATAAATATTGGAACTTTTTCCGAACAGGCCAAATGTAGGCGT
This sequence comes from Dioctria rufipes, assembly GCA_963924295.1. Classification (NCBI taxonomy): domain Eukaryota; kingdom Metazoa; phylum Arthropoda; class Insecta; order Diptera; family Asilidae; genus Dioctria; species Dioctria rufipes. The sequence continues at coordinate 89,228 of CAWUPM010000189.1, read as the reverse complement.
GAACATTTTACTAAGAACATGCTGTTCCATAGAGCAAGCTTACAACAATTTGATAAGTTTTACTGGATGTTTTGCATAATATAACTGAGAATACTCGACGGACTGTATTTGGAAATCCTGTTGAATTTTTACAAAAAAAGATCAACGAAATTGATCATAAAAAATTGACAGATGACTGGGTGAATTTAAAAACTTCCAACCAAAACTAAGTGCGCCTTAGCATACTACCTCATAATACTAACGTAGAGAGAATGTTCTTACTAATTTCTCAACAGTGGACGAAAGATAGGAGCAAACGGTTTATAAATACAGAAACACAAAATACAAAAATTTGAACCCAGTTCGTTAGTAACATTATCTGGGAAGAATGTCTGGGTTTCATTCATTCATTCATTTTCGAATGCTTTTGGACTTCGAAAAGTTAATTAGAAATACAGGTACTTAGATACTTTGCAATATATCTACTTAGTTTGATTTTTGATCGAAACCTACTAAATTTATATGTATATAGAGAGCCGAACTTTGAATTTTCGAACTTTGAAAATGCTTGGTCAAAATATACTTGCCAATTTGCAATTTATCTGTTACATTTTTTTTTCGTTCTTGTATTCCAGAGCGAAAAACGAATTCATCTAACTAGTTGAAATCTTGTAAACACTCCTTTTTTGTACACGTTAATACCATATAAAACTTAAACTCAGATCCGAATATGCACAAAATTTGGCAACCGCTTCATGGTATTGTCATACCCAAATTATAATTTTTCATATTTGTTTGGAAAAGCTATTTATAAAACGTGTTGACCTAGCAAACTGAAACTAAGTAACTAAGTAGCGGGTGGGTGTTCAAGCCAAGCATCAACAGTGATGAACCTAAACACTTGCCAGTATGTATCCTATACTGTTTCTTGATGGGCCAAATATGAATTGTACGGACTTTCTTTTAGATTTAATCTTAAGGCAGATCGCACACTGCACAATTACCAACTGTAGTTACTGACTAAAAAGTCAGCTGACTTTCTCCTTTACATGTGTCAGTATTCGGTACCGAAAACTCCTCTATTTTACGACAGTCCGCAACTAAAAATCAGAAGGGCGCTGACGACTGGCAACTGACTGAAATCGACTATTGTGCTTAGTCTGCATCAGCAACGTTATTATGTTAATATAAGTTTGATTATTGCTGATCCCAGCAATAAGTTTTGTTTAATGTGTTTTGAGTGTATTGGAATGTTAAACACTTTTTATGTGATTGTAAATTTATATTTTGCCAAAAATATTTTAAAGCGGAAATTACTTCTGAACCGGACACATATGCGAAAAAAACAGCTAATCATTTTGAATGGAATTCACATGTGGTCATTTTTTCATATACTATATTTGATTTTTTCTAAATTAAAATTTTTAAATTTTGACATGCTTTTCCTTTTGTAATATTAATAATTTAAATAAAGGAAATTATTTTGTTAAAATAAAATTAACTTATACCGAAGTGTGATTAAAAGTCGTTCTTCTGAAATTTGTGTAATTTTTTTCTTATTTTGACTTTGACTCGATTACTAATCTGACAGCAGACGATACAATATGCGGACATGCAACGATAGTCAATAAGCAACGATTAAAAATCAATCAGTCGGTACAAGTCAACAGACCAGTCGCAGACTGGACAATCAATTAACTCGACAGTATGCGATCTCCCTAACTGAACATTCTGCCATTCATTAAGAGGCCAGAAAGATTTCCATGAGCTATTTTTTTTTTTTAAGCAGTACAGCATACTCTTACAAATGCTTGAAATTGACTTTATTTTAGACCCAAAACTAACAACTTAACAGAGAAACCTCTTTTTTCGTCCACAACCAGCCGGAATTAAGCACAATCAGTTTTATTCTTTTTTACGATTTAACCCCATTTTATTTTTTTTACTCTATATCTGTCAAACATACGCAAAGAAATACCCTTTACTTGTAGAATTTTCGTAAACGTTTTTTACTCTTGATTTAAGTGCTTAATGCAGCCGAGTCTATGTGTTCAGTCCACGAAAAAATACCTCGCTGGTTTCTCCTTCCCCAATATAAGTTCCTAAAAAGATACAAAAAAGGAGCACAAAGAATCTTATCTTAAAATAATTTAAACAAAAAATACTTATCTGAGCCTAGGGAACATCCTCCCTTTAATCCAAAACTTCCTCCAATTATAAAAATAAAAATTAATTAATATTGCAAACTTACCTACTGCTGGATGATCAAATTTGACATATCAAAATGTCAACACATCACACCAGATGTTCTCGCCATCGCCGCAGTCAGAGTTCAGTGCAACTTTAATGGTCTCATATGACGTCACTGCGGGGCGTCGCCATCAAAGTTTAACACCTTTGAGAACGAGCGTTGCCAAGGCAACCTATCATTAAGCCGAAACGTAGCAACACATCAGAATTTACTTTGATTATCCAAAGCAAATTTTGTTTCCATATAAGTAGGAATTTACTCCTACTGCAGAAATTTAATTCTGCTAATTCCATCCCACACCTGAGCAGGAATTTACTCCCACTGCAGAAATTTAATTCTGCTTATTTCGCGTCCCACACCTGAGCAGGAATTTACTCCCACTGCAGAAATTTAATTCTGCTTATTTTGCGTCTCCCACCTGAGTAGGAATCTACTCCTACTGCAGAAATCTACTTCTGCTTTAATTTATCCCACTTCTTAGCAGGAATCTACTCCTGCTGCAGAAATCTACTTCTGCTTTATTCAATCGTTTATTTAGGCAGGAATTTGTTCCTGCTGCAGAAACATACTTCTGCCACGTTAACTATTTCTATTACTACTATAGTGCTTAGACGTGCAGCACAGGAACTTCTACTTTATTAATAGTGGATTTTCTCTCTCTTTTTCAGAAATAAGGGGAACAGACCTCAGTGGCAGCATTGCTGTTTTTTATTGAATTTTTTTTATTGAATTATAAGTATAAGTATTTGAACTCACTGAATTCCTTAATACTATAGTGGTAAGTTAGATTAGGTCTTAATACTTGAATTTGTGATAATAGTTTTTAAGCAATATGTTTGAATAAAAAATGTTATGAATGAATTTATAAAGTTAAGTTATCCTTTAAACCGACACCCCCCTTCGCTTGAGCACAGATCTCACACTATGTGTTATCACTTTGGTGTTCTCGTCACTATGCATAGATGTATGTAATTGTTTTTGTACTATTGTTTTTATAAGAGATTTCAGATTATAAAAAAATAGCATGCTTTGAACTTTTGGGGAAGGTCAGAATTCTTCGGAAGTCTCTTTGAAGAAAGTCTGGCACTTTCATGTAAAGTTTCTTTGCACAACTGCTTCGAGGAATATGTTCTGAAAATTCTACATCGTAGATGTTATAGTCAACATAGTTAAAAGTAAAAAAAAACTCTAATTCATCTTTAAAGTAAATACTTAGTAAATAAGTAAAACAAAATTATTACACTTCAAGACAACGTTCCTTTAGATATATGTATTCTACACATAAATCTAGGTCATACGTCTCTTTTGATGAAAATTAAACTTTTCATAAAACATACTGCGACGGAAACTTTAAGCTGATAGGGTAGGAGAGGGGGAAGGATTTTGAAATCATTTATTTTCACGTCTGTGAAAAATTGACTTGATTTGTTTAGGAAGTCTTTAATAAAGAGGTGATTTGGAATTTTATTTGTACTGATTCTTTCTTCCCTGACATCCATGTTAGTATGGACTTATGATCTTTTCCAGAGCCATGCAATAGTAGATGGTTGGTGTGGAGTTTTTGATTTTCGTTTATTAACAAACAACGAGGAAACAAAAAATATGAAATTTAAACTCTGTCTTAAATAAATGAAATATTTCTAGAACTATCAATATGTTGTTTTTTTTGTTTTGATATCGAAAATTGAAGATATAAATAATAATAATTTTTTATGACTAATTCAACTCAAATGTTGGCTGACACTTCTTGTATAGCGCGGGCTTAACTATTTCTGAAATGCGAGGATTTTTCCACTCTGCTGTTTTACACTCTTCTCCAAGACTTTTCTGTCGTGGGCTTTTTCCATTTACACACTTTTATTTAGATCATGATTAAATTGTCACCTATACTTCCACAAATCCGATCAAAATTATCATACGCTAAGTGTAATATTTAATGCAGTATATAAAATCAAAATGGCGGGGAATTTTTGGAAGTAAAAATGTTGTGGTAATATGCTGGACGAATTTCTTTATTTGTGTCCCGATTTGATTGAAAATATCCCTGGATTTTCCGGGTCGCATATTACTAATTTTCGAAACCATCCAGCTTGACGTATTAGGGATATATTTTAAGGTCATCTAGCTTTCTGAATTTAACAAATGTATGGTATATATATACCGATAGTATTTAGATCTCCTTGTTTCGGTTTGATTAAGAATTGCATTACGAAATTCAATGTTGATTTGATAAAAAGTTCGAAATGGAAAATTTTAAATTTTTCAATTTTAAATCCAGAGATAAACATCGTTTTCGAGAGGATTACATGAGGTGTTGCGTAGACTTTTTGTAAATTCTGACACCCTAAGTTCTACAAAATTGACTCTTTAAATTGGTACTGTACCTGTCGCAGTCTAATTTTTCCATATGTGTCGCAGTAATCTGGGTTCTTCCTGGCATTTAATGATTTGTATAAGACGTTTTGGGTACACTGTCCTTGGAATGCCTTACCGAGTTAACCCATAGTTTTTTTCTAAGAAGACGATAATTCGCCAATGGGTGATATAGTCCAGATGCTTGATATCATACACCCTCACTTTCTATTTCTCTTTAGTTTGTCCTACTTAATACCAATTATTTTTACTATTATTTTTTTATTTTGCAAACTATCCCTCTTTTTTTCAATTTTACTTCAGTTTCTTTCTATGATTTTTTTAATCTGAATTATCTCTGTCATGACGTAGTATTATGAATGTTTAAGAGTTGGACATAACATATATTTTTTTCATAAAAAAAAAGAATAAAAGATAGCATCCTTGCAATTTCCACGTTACTCTTGACGACCGACGAAGCCTTGGGGTAAGAACTTCAATTTCAATATTGTCCTCTTGCTTATTAATTGCAAATTTTTGTAGATTTTTCCATTTATTTTCTACCGTCTATATATTAATTAGATTCGTGACTTCATTATATAACAGTTGATTTGTTTTCGTGTTTCTCGCAGCCGTTTCTACTTCCAACACTTGGAACTTAAGGAGCTGTTCGTCTTAGTTTTTTGTTTGTGTATTGTACTTGAAGTAAAAAGTAAACAACGAGTACAAGTAACAGTTTTGAACTACTGCCACGTGATGATATACAAATTAACAAGGTAGAAGTATGCTCAGTATATGTATACAGGTATTTGCCATTATTTGCACGAAATACATAAACAAAAAAAAATTTGTGATGCAAATTGTTTGTAATGTTTTAATTGGATACGATCATATAATGGACTAAATATAATTTCAATTATATAAATTAACATGTGAACATAAAATATTTTTTGCTCTTCAACAACAATGGACGAAAATACTTAAGCTTAATCTCGAAACTACTAATCCTCGTGAATATGCCTCTACCAAGACAGTAAAATCACCAAAATGGCTCTGTCAAATCTCATAAGCAAGGATTGAAAATTCATCGACCAGGATATCAATGAAGCTTTTCATAATCGCCTCATAAATTCGATTTTATCTTGACGTGACTTTCAATGTTAATCCCATTCGACGTTGGTTGCGATATGGTTATATTGCTTATACAGTTATATGGTTCTGTTAAAAAGGATAAAAAGGAATAATTTTAGGAAGCATACATACATACATACATGTTGGAACATGATTAGCTTACCTTCAAAAACATTTGAAGAAAGCGAATCAGTTCTACAAATTCCTAAAAGGCCGTAAATTTAAAAAATATTAAAATATTCCAAATCATGAAATTTTCATATAAGCTAATCATGTCTAAAACATGGTTAGCTTATCTATTCAATCAGTGAAGAAATTGCGTCAGCAATTTTCTTCACATTCCATGAATTAAAACAAAGTTAGTAGTAGAAATAATTACTTTTAAAAAATAATGAAACAAAAGATAAATCGTACCTTCAGTACTATTTGTCGTGATAATTACAATATGTATGTACGAACGTACACACATATCACAAAAAAAAGCTTTCGCGATAAGAAGTGCGCGCCGCGAAAATAGTATAAGCGTGCCGCAATTTCAATCGACGGGACGGTGGCTGATGTTTATAAACACATCAAATTTCATTTTTTCAAGCCACCGTCCAACGAAAAATATTCTGGACTTGTTTAAACAATTCCAGAATAAATAAAATTTTTTTCCAGGGTAGAAATGCAATTATGCATTTTCTACCCTGACCGACGGCTCTTGATCTCGATGAAAATGATCAAGAGCGCAGTCGAATTTTAAAAACGAATCGAGTTTATTTGAAAACTGGATTAACGGCGGTTCTGTAGTCTAATTTTAAAAAAAACGAGAGTTGGATTTTTAACTTGGTTCGGCGCGGTCGTGGTGAAGTAAATACAAAAAAGAAATAAATAAATAAAAAATAAATGTTCAATTGAGGAAAGTTGTAAAACCGAGATACCAAGAGGAAAATTGTTTTAAGGTAAATAAGTTGTAATTGTAAAATAGTGAAAAGATTGTGACTTATAAAAATAAGAAATAAAAAGTGTTGTGTTTTATTTTGCACACAAAAAAGCAAGGTTGTTTTGACTCCCGTAACACAAGGTAGCAAAGGAGCACTGCATACGGCTCCCGCTTGCCCCAGGAGCAGGTACTTAACAGATTGGTACATAAATATAACAGTTCGTTGTAAATAACAACGACAGCATAGGACATAAAGTACTTGGCTACATCGTTGGACTGAATTACCAATCATTATTAGAGGTAAATGGGGGAGGAAAATAGGTTTTTTTTTGTCCAGCAGTGGTATCAATTGAATCGGCAAAACAATTTATAAATACCAATTCTATTCAGACAAAATTGTACAACAAAAGAAATATTTTAGGCTAGATACTCTTGGAATCTAAAGTAAATTGGAACATAAGTCGAGTGATTCACAGTTCTATCGAAACCAGGTGGTTCTGCTTGAAACTATAGCTTGAAACACAAGGACCTTAAGACCAAACATAACGCAATAATTTTGCACCTTTATAGTTTGGAAGGAGACCACCTAATTTTTTTTTCAGTGATTATACACAAAAAACATGCTTTCAAACACCTACTGAACTTTAACAATGAGGTCCTCTTATACACATAGGTACAGATATGTAACTGGAGTAATATGAAAGCCATCTTGAATTCTTTACAGCTAAGCCTAGCCTATAAAAATCAATACAAAAATGACAGAACATTTGAATGCCGACCCACTTATCGATTTCAGATAGTATTGCAATAGTCTATAACTTTAATATGTAACATATATAATTTGAACCTTCAAGATTCAGCCTAAATACAGGCTACATGGGTCTACCGAGTAATTTCTGAACTCAAGAACAATGTTGAATACCCCTTTCCAGAAGTATATTTGATTGGTGTCTAAGATGTTGTCCCGAATTTTAAAAATAATATTCTAATTTATTGCGGCTTCAATGTGATTTAAACGACGCCCTCACCGAATCTCTTACCATGCGCAGTCGCATCTTAACACTAACATTATAACATTGCTGCAAAGCCGTTTATTTTCATTAAACAATTTCAACTACTTTTTCGTTAATACCATAGAGTAAAGAAATCTATAGAAATCGAAACGGTAGGACGGACTTTCTCATAGATTTTGTCTACAAGAGCCGAATCTAACAGCGCCGCATTTTTGAAACTATACTAAAGCAAATGTCTTCGCTTATCATGATTACCGCCATCTGGCTGTCCATCTCTACATTGGTTCCCTACACACTTGCATGTATCTGACATGGAAATTTCCCAACGGGAAATGAATACAACACCGCATCGAAGCCATATTGGACCTTTGGTATGCATCATCGACCCATTTCTGCACCGAAACTTCGATGAATTTTATATACGATGTCCTAGGGCGGGTGTTATGCCTTTCTGCAGGAGTAAATGTCGATGAAAACATCGACGAATAATCTTCGATAAAAACTTCAATGAATAATCTTCGATGAAAACGTCAATGAAATGTCTTCGACGAAAACATTAAAGAATAATGATCCATGAGAACATGAAAACATGAATTAATCTTCGATAGAAAAGGATTTTTAATAATTGATTATTGCTATACCAAAAAAATAGCATTTGTAAATTTGGAAAATAAAAAAAATCTTTCAAACAATCAAACATATATTTCACTTGATCTGAAGATAATTTTCAAAAAAATTAAGGAGATAATACAACAAAATTATTATTTAATAGAATACTAATGTAGTACTTTATTGCAAAAACGAAAATACGTAGAGTAAGAGCACTGCACATGAACCAGTAACCAAATATTCCTATTACTAAAGAAAAACACTTTTTTACCACATCACTCGTAACAAGCCAAATTGAACTAAATACCTGAAATTTCTACATGCATCGGCGTCTACGCATATCACTCAACAAAAAAAATATCAACTACAAATGGGTAAAAAAAAATCAGGTACGTACAGGCACCCCGGTCCCAGGATGATTTGAAATACGGGTTTCGCTCCTTTTCTGTAGGAAATGTCTCCATAATGGGCACAAAAAATTGTTTGGGACGGGGTTCGAAATATGCGCCCTCTCAGAGACTTCTAATTTTGATTATTTTTTCTCCTAATACCCTGTAATTTTGTTGTTATACCTCCGAGAGGACGCAAATTTCCCAGCCTCTCATAAAAGTTTGTGTTCCCCTTACCGAGACCTATCACCCTAAGAATTCGATGTACCAAATGCATCAAACACCCTGTATATGTATATTATGTACATATATCTCAAAACGGATTTTATATCTATAATTCTATCTGAAAAAATATAACTAAAAAACTTTCCTTGAACAATTAGACAATATTTTATTCCTTTTTTAAAATATTTTCCAGTAATTTTACGGAAGTAAATGTTATATCTGTTTGGTAAAATATCTTATAAAAGAAATGTTATATGAAAAACCATACAGCTATACATGATTCTGAATAACTCAAATTAAATAATTGAAAGGCCTTAAAACAAATGTCAATAGCTTTTACAATGCTGAAGAATTTTTAATCAAAATATAATAATATTTCTTTGGGGTCCAAAACGTCCCCAATTACAATAATGAAGGGCTGAATGTTTTGGCCTCTACTTTATAAAGATCTGATATCGTATTCTACTTCAATTACCGTTTCAGTATAGAATAGAAAGGCGTTTTGTAAATCCGGAATTGTGTGATTTATTACGTTTCTTTTCTCGGATTCAATTTTGGGTTGTGGCTTATTTACGTATTTAAAATTTCGTTCGCTGGTATTTTTGGCGAAGATAATAAAAAATCACTGAATCTCATTGTACCAAGATCACAATTTTTAGTAACAAGACGCCTGTTCTTCAACCATTCTATTACAAACTGGAACAACTTACCTGTTTCGGTTAAAAATTTGATCCTGTTCCACTCATAGAGCATAATAAATAGTAGCATTTTCAAGGCATTAACACCCAGTAGTTAAAACAAATGTAGTGTACTAATTGTTTACTCAATCTCTATTCTTTCTTAATTATTAATTTTTCTTTTGGTAATATTAATAAGTTTGTTATGTAAACACTTCTTTATATTTAGTATTACGCATTAATAACGTTAATTAAATACTTAAATATGTTATTCCTTTTCTAATTCTCAGTGTACTATTTTTGTAATTTATTATGGCTTGTGCACATTAATAAGATATTTTATCTTACGTGTACAATTGTTGCAAACAAATTGCATTTCAATTTGAATTTTCCCCTCTGCGTCTCTTTTAATGCACTTTGAAGTAGGAACTAATACCGCATGTAGGATGAATAGTGTGACAGGATGTTTTCCATCTATAAAAGTAAGAAAAACTTATTAATATTCAATTAAAAAGTATGAAGAATCTTACTTTCTGTTAATGAAGTGTTTTCGCTTTCCATGCATTCATAAAGTAAGCTCTTGGGCTCTTTAACTTTTTCCTCGAATATTGAGTTCGTTTTCTCACATAATTAATGGATTTGGTCATATATTTTGTGTGAGTGGCTAAAAGGCTGGCAGAAGTCAAAATCAATCTAAAATGAAATAAAAATCAATCATTATTTTAACGAGCATTGAAAATTTTATTTGATTACCAATTTGTAACCATCCGAGTTTAAGTACTGAGGCCAAATCTTAAAAATTTTCCTGGTACTCGTACTTCCTTCGATAAACTCTAATCCTCCTTTGGCGCATCCTTTCCAATGCTTGAGAAAGTCGTCTGGCTTTAGCTGGTCATATTTTATTTTCTGATATGCTCAAGAGAACTGATTTCGTCATCTTATGAAAGAAAGGATTTATATATTTAATACATTTTCAATTGCGTCGAATTTAGTTAGTGTACTACCTTCCAAGACTCGTCTTCTAGTATAATCACGTCCTTTTTCCGTATGAGGAAGAAGTTTACTTCTGAGTCCGTCTTGACGCAATTTGCATTTTCAGTGTGGTACTTACTGTAACGCATATCCTTTGGATTTCCCCCCCGATGCGTATGAAATAGTAAGCCTATAGTTAGAAAATTTAGGAAATCTTTAATTTCTTACGGCCGTATAGTAAACTAGTATTACCCAAAATGTTGTTACAATTTCTCCGGTCAACTTTTCCAATTGATGAATAGAAATAGTAAAGTTATTTATTAAGAAGTAGCTAATTATAGTTTCAATTTAGTTTTCAATGTAACCCTCCTTTAGCATCCAGTTAATTAACAGATAACTAGTGGCATTATGATTGGCTCAATTATGTTTGTTATAATAATTTTTTTGATGCTTGAAACATTTTTTAATGTCAAATTATTAGAACTGTGAAAATGTATACATAATTCTACTGCTTCCTAATACCCCAGGCAGACGAACAAAATCAATGATCATTCTTTCGTAATTTAATTTTTCAAAAATCGCTTTTCCTTTGAATTTGAATTTTAATTGTTAAAAATTTTCTGTCAATTACTTTTAAAAATTGACAGGACTTTCGTTTTAATTCACAAAATCTTGGTTAACTTGATTTTTAAAAAAATCGATTACGAATAAATGATCATTGATTTTGTCCGTCTGCCTATGGTATTATTCATAGATTTGAGAAAGACAATTAGTTAAAAAAATAGAAGATTTATTTTTAATGTAAATTAAAATTTCGATTTCTTGTGTTTTGTTATTAGAATCTGAATACAAACTTCTTTGACTAGTAGAAGAAGGTTGAGATGGGATTGGCAACGTACTTGTTTCATTAAAATGTCCAGGCGGGATAGAAAAGAAAGGCTTTTGCACAGGTTCACAATTTATGACACTTTCGCCAATAGAAGAAGCTTTTTTCAAATGTTTCCTTTTAACATGTTTTCTAAAGCTATTGATATTTTGGGATTGCTGGAAACAGTTTTCATCACAACATGAATAAGAGCTGTAAGTGCATAAACCGTGAAGAAATCTTAAATGTTTAATTAAAAATGGAAAGTCTTTAAAGAATTTTTTGCAAATAAAGCACTTCATCTTTGGTTTAATTTAATAATGTACTGTTTAATCTGTAACGCCATAGAGAAATCCTCTAAAATTCCTTTATTTCACAATCAAATACTAATTTAACACAACAAACTCACTGGTATCCTTAATACGCACTTTTTTGCATAAGAATAATAAAGATCAAACATTATTATGCATTAACACAATATCAAAAAATCTAAATTTAATTTACTTACCTGTTAATCTTTCAAAAGAAGAAAAATTGCGTATATTTTTATTTTTCACGTAGAAGAGTTAACTGAAACTATACAAAATACTTCACCAAATTATTTCAAAAATTACTACTTCACTAAAACGTATTCGTTGCATGCGGATTTTGTCAAAAATGATGAAATATTTTGATTTCGCCACATATTAGTAGCATTAACACGATCTGATAGAATTGATAGTAAAATAACAAATTTCTTATTACAATAACAAGGAAGCTATACTGGAATTATGTCAATTTATAATATTTCGTAGATTGCTTGCGACAATGAAATCAGATTAAAAACTTTCGAAATTTTGACAAGTTTCTAGTTATTTGTAGAACAATTACAAGACATCTTTTTAAATTAAATGGGTGTTTTTCGAATTTGTCAATCAACAAGATTTTCCTCTGATATTTATGGTAACTCTTGTTGATGTTACTGTAAAATAAGATCTTGTACGGAAAATAATTTATTAACACGCAGTTTTTAATTAGTTTGTTATATAGTTTACAAGATCCTAATAAATTGTCTCCTCATATTTGACAAGATTGAAAGTACAATAATAATAATAAGTTGTTGTTGAGCAAATATATGTGATGTTATATTTATAATATTATTTTTATGATTACAATATTTTTGATTAGAAATTTTATCCGATCAATCTTGTAACATATACCCGACGATTTTCTCAGTGTACTTACTTTCATTCACGATCATTCTCCCCCTAGGTGAAAGTCCTTAATTCATAGAGAAATACTTCATACGATCGTGCGCATGCACATGGATTTACATCTCGCTTTCTAATGATAATATTTGTGCCTTCCTTTTTTTTTTTGTAATCACTGTAGAGCTACTGTACTACATGCACATTCATCGGAAAACTACAACAGCAAGCAATACATTTTATTGCGATTTTTCACTTCTGAGTATAGTGAATGATAGATTTCATATTTTTCATTGTTATCTTTATGATTTCGTTTAAGACTTTATTGATTTGCTAGTAATGATGAATAAATTTATTTTCTCGTATATTTTCATTTGATCCTGCGATAAGCTGTTTTCAGAAATATTTAAAAAGCTGTTACATGTAGGTGGCTCTACTTGCAGGATCAAATGAAGGGTAACATTCTGAGGTTTCCAAATCTTGCAAGATAAAGCAATAGTGGCCACGCATTTTAGCGGAAAAATGGTTAGAATTTTAAAACAATTTCAATATTTTTCAATATTTTTCAAGGACTGTAACGGTTATGAATGTTTTAAAAAAACTCATATGTAAAAGATTATTTTCTGCTTTTTCTTCTAATAATCAAAACCAAAAATTAAAAACTGATTTGTAATTACAAAATGAAAAATAAAAATCGGGAATTGATTTTTATTTTAAAAATCAAAAATACAAATCAAAAACTGATTTTTATTTTAAAAATCGAAAATAAAAAGCAGAAAATGATTTTTATGTCACATAATTGTTTGTCGGGTGAAAAATACTTTGTAGATTTTTTGTTGATTATTATAATTGGTTTTTAAAATAAAAATCATTTTCAGATTTCTAGCGTTGATTATTAAAATACAAATCAGGTTTTGATTTTTATTTTTTGTTTAATTTATTTATTTTTTTATTTAATTTATTTAATTATCATTTCGGATTTTTTAAATATAGATACAAAAAAAAAAGGTACTTTTTATAATTTTGAATAAAAATCATAGATTTAAAAGTATAGAAAATTCAAGAAGATTCGGTATCATAATGCTACATTCAAATCAATCCTCCTATGAGTTTTTCTGTTTGATTTCCTGCTTAGAAACAATGAAAATAATTGTTTTTTGATTTTGTTACTTTGACGTCCTATAAATGTTGACAAAATGGGGATGGAGACTTGGAGAGGTAATTTTACATTTATTGGAAATTTAATATATAACAGTTATCTTCACAGAATGCGCAACGAAAAAGTTACAGGAGGGTTACAAAAAAGTCTCAAAACCTCCGTTCTACTGCCCAAATGAAGCATTAAACCAAAATATTCTCTATATTTTATTGTTAACGTATTATTAAGTGATAGTGGTGTCTTATACGGCCTGTGGAAGGATACATATTTAACATTAAAAATATCGAATAAGTTGTGAAATTATTTGAAACTGTTTTTTTATTATGTAGTTTTTTCAATTTATTTAAAGTACGGATGGCTGATGCTATAAACCAACTTATTATTTGTATAACTGGTTTTGTTTGAAATTTTTGAAAGTTATTTGATTCTACTGTTCTCTGTATTCTTTGTTGAATTCTAAGCACATTTTCATAATTTTGTTTGCATTAACATCATACAATGTTTTAAGAATATCCCATAAAGCAATACCATTAGAATTGTCCAGATCAACTTTATATTGTATTTCGCACAGATTTCACTAAATACAATACAATCATAAAATGAGACTATCCAAACAGAATTATGTGAAATGTTGGATGATCCTTAGTAACTCCAAGCTTCTGTCTGTCAGAGAAGTTTTTATAGAAAACAACGTAGAAATTCGAAATTTTACAGAATGTTACGTCTTCACATGTACCAACAGAGACAGATTATGAAGTGTTATTTTTTTAATTTTAATGGGGTGGGTTGGGCTCCTAAAATTTTTTTTGTATGTGGAATATCGGTTCTTTCTAGGATTCCAATAAATTTTTCAATAAATTGGTTATAAGGATTAAGCCCAAAATGTTCGAATATTACCTTTTATCCTGATCTTCTAGGTCTCTAAAGCTTAAGTTTTGATACTATCGTGTTTAGGTAGGTGAATCATTTCTAACAGGGGAACGGTCCCTTTTTTCGCAAGCGTCATAGTTGCTGAAAATAATGTTTTTTTAGTTCACTTTTAAGAGAAATCTTAATAATAAGACTAACCCTTGTAAAATTACTCTTGCGTGTTTGGTTTTTATTGAGTTATCATAGTCAAATTTGGAGTAGATTTAAATATTCTTGAATTCGGTCGATCGACTGTTCGTTGATAAATTTCTGGTACGCAAACCCGATTGTCAGACCCCAACTCGCTTTTAACCGTTTTTTTTTATATACATAGTACTGGACGTCAGATTGAATACGAATTTCATCGAAACGAGAACAGGATTTTTATATAAATCATTAGAAATTTCAAATGTCCGGCTTATTTGTTGTAATAAATAAGCGTTTAGCATATACAGGCACAGTAAAATAAAGATTAAACTTCACATGTATAATTTTCAGGACTTATAATAAAATAAATGGACCAGCGTGGCCTCTTTTCTCGATCATAGGGATGTTTTATGCTGTCTTCTTAGTAACATCATGAGAAATGTTTTCAGTTTATTTGAAACATGATTTAATGTTTTATCATGCGTTATTGTACCAGTCTTTTAATCTCTTAGTCTCTAAATAATCTTTCCATGTTCATTTGCACATATTTGTATTTTATTTTTTTTTAAATCATTCAGACTTCCTTCATACGGAAATAACGAATGATAATCTGAACAAGATAACCGACTGATACTAAAATCAGTTTTATTTAAATGCTTTTGGCCAATAAAATGTTGCCTTCCTTCCAAAATGTGTCTTGTAGTTTTAAAACATTACGTCGTCTGAATTCTTGTTTCGGCCATACGCCTTCAACCTAGTTTCGAGAAAAACGCATTTGAAGTTGGACTTTCATTATTTTCAAATTTATTCGATAGGTTTTTTTTTAATTTTTGTCATAGTTTTAGTGTTATATGGAGGTTCTGTACACAAAGTGTCATTAATTTTCACATTATAGAAGATAAGATACAGTACTTAATAATGAACCTATTTTTTTCGAGGTTGGCTTTATCCCATACACCGGAAAAAAGTTTCACACAGTGTATGATATGTCCGATGATGAGTCCGAAACAAGAATTGAAATTTTTTTCTGCAAAATGTAACGCATTTTGAGTGATGTGTCAGATTAAATAGATTATGTTCATATATTTTGCCCAACCTAAAATATGTAATTTTTTTTACAGTTTTGTTAAATGAAAAAATGAGACAAAATCAATTCTGAAACAATATTTTATATTGTATTAAAAATTTTTCTATATATTGCTTCCGTGACAATATTGCCTTCATTTTGATCAATATGCATTTTATACATTTTTGTTAAACTTAAATCCTGTTCCAAGTACATCTTTTGACTTGTAGATCGACAATAGTGCGACTCCACAGTTTTAAAACTGTTGATGTGTTTTCTGACACTATCCAATTGTTCTGAGGATGTCGACTTTTTTGCGTATCTCCCTTTTTGTCCCTTCAGTGGACAACCAGTAGCCTTATCCATCAAGTTTGTGAAAAAATAATAAATTCCGGCTTTATTAATAACCAGAGTATTCAGGAAAAACGTTCTGCAGACTCTATGAATATGACCATTTGATTCTAAGTAATATTTAAATGAGATGGTTTTGTTGACGGATTCCTTAACACGTCGACGTCTTACTTTATTTTGCTTAACAAACTTGGCATAAAAGTTATTTTTCTCTTCATCCGACATGGACCAAAACATTCGGAATATATTCTGTCTATCATCGCTTGTAAAAATTTTGGAACACATAAAAAAGCATGTGTGGATACAAGCAGGCTTAATTTTCTTGGGTTGCACATTAATTCCTTTGTGATTCGTGTATTCCTGACCAGATTCTGTTAGCTTTCTTCTCTCATTTTTTACCCAAAGATTGGGCTGCTTCTTTTTTTTCTTTGCTACGATCGAGAATGATCTGATTCTGAAAGGCAAGAGTTTCAAAACATTATAAGTTCATATATTGACTTGTACGCATTTATTACCATTAAAACTTGAAATAGAGGGTAGATTTCTAAAGCCCGAATCATTTTCTTGGCCTTCTGAATCTACAGGGAGAATAACTAACTCACAATGTTATGAATTATTTAGAAATATTACCACACGAGCTTGGTCTCGTAGTAGATGGAATAAAATTTGGATCATTATCTATATCATCATCTGCAAAATTACCATTTATAATAAAAACAAAATTTTGTCATACTAACAATATCGCACCTGAAAAGTCCATTTTGGAACTATCTGAAGTAGCAATATTTTCTTTAATTGATTCATTATTTTCTGATTCACAATCACTTGAAGGTAAAATATCATTCTGCATTCTAAAAACATAAAATATATGTACAACAAAATTAATATAGGAAGGTACTTACATAACTAACCAACTAATGTTAAAAAAATCTATTAATTTCAGTGAGGGGAGCAATAAGAATCGCGATGTGGGAATTTTTTTAACAGCGGCGTAATTATAGGACTCGATCGAGTTTAATGTAGATGAAAGCAAAATGAAAAAAATAAAAAAATAAAAAATTCCACGAAATCGGATAGCGAAAATTTACAACACAGTCGTGTGCTTACTTCTCATCGGTTGTTTTATAGTTTTTGCTATTAGATTTCTTTGAATTTTGTTCATATTTCATTCGTATATATGGTCTATGGATATTGATCTAATCTAGTTCAATTGGGACAATTCCCCCCCCCCCCCCGTACCCTTACTAAAATTAATATTAAATTTTTATAACATTGGTTGGTTTATTGGTGAGTACGGCCCTAAAACTGTAAAAACATAATATTTTCTTTTAACTTACCCAAGAAGTGCGAGTGATAATTCAGGCGTCGGTGAGTCCATTTTAACACAGCGATGTTCTCGCTTTGACTGCTTAATATCGACTGAATTTTTTATGACATTATGGTGTGATTATATATACTTTTTACATTGAAAACCAAAACATGGATGGATGTGGCCGCAAATAAAAAAGAGAGAAAATAAGATTTGGACATATCCATATGATTTTGTACATACTTCTATTACAAGCCTATGGACATTGACTAAACAAGTATGGGGAAAAAATCTATTCGTACATATCCATAATAATTACACATAATATAGTTAAAACGTATGAACATGGATGGAACATAAAAAAAGCATTTAATATTTAATCGTATATATCCATAAGTTGGATATATCGCTATGATTTAACCATATGGATATGGACGATACAGCAAATTATTACGTTTTCGCCTATATCCTTAAGCATGGATATGGACTAAATAAATTTAGGTATGGATATGGACTAAATATAATAAAATATATATCAGTCCAAGTTCGTTGTGCATGGACATGACCGAAACAAGAAAATAAAATAAAAATTACAAAAATTGTATGAATATTTTGGACATACAATTTTTGGATGTGTCCGAATTTACTCGAAAAAAGCTTTCGAAAAAGTGGATATGGACGAAAGTTGTCACTGAATATACCAGAAAGTAATAAAGATAGATAAAATCCGATTACAGATTCTGAAAGATCGTGTCCGAAAACTATATAAAGCATTCCTAACTCAAAAAATGTAAAATTGTCGTATGGCCGAAACAAGAATTCAGGCGACGATTAATTGAATCTTTTAAAACCCTATAAAGGCCACCAAATAAATTTCATTTGAAGATCGCCTTATGACGATAACTCGCAATGCATTAAAACTAATTTATAATGACATTTTTCTTTCTCCATTACAAAATAAAAAGTAATACATACATATTGTGCACATGTATGTACATATCCGAGGGTGTTCAGTAAGTAGTGCAGTATATTTGAGGGTTAGTTGGGATGGAGCCAAGTAAAAATGTATATAAAGAAAATTGTGGTTTGATGCTTTATTTGGGCAGTAGAGGGGTCTTGTGACCTTAGATACTTTCTCCATTAATCTCGCGTAACTTTCTACTTGTGCATTCTGTGAAGACAACTGTTATGTCTAAAATTTCTAAGAAATGCTTTTGTCAGCAGTTATAGGGCGTCAAAGTAAAAAGATTGAAAAAATTAGCAAATTTTTTAAAATTCTAACCATTTTCCCGCTAAAATGCATGGTCACTATTATTTTCTCTTCCAAGATTTGGAAACCTCAGAATATTACCCTTCATTTGATCCTGCAAGTATAGCCATCTACATGTAAGTGTTTTTTAGATCTTTCTGAAAACAGTTCATCGCAGGATCAAATGAAAATATGCAAGAAAATAAACTTATTCATCACTACTAGCAAATCAATAAAGTCTTAAACGAAATCATAAAGATAGCAATGAAAAATATGAAATCTACCATTCTCTATACTCAGAAGTAAATAATCGAGACAAAATGTTTCAGTATTCCTTGCTCTTGTCGTTCTCCCATGCAAGTCGATGTAGTACAGTAGCTCTACAGTCATTACAGAAAAAAGGAAGGCACAAATATTTTCATTAGAAAAAGAGATGTAAATCCATTTGCATGCAGACGACCAAGCTTCATATGAAGTATTTCTCTATAAATTAAGGACTTTCATAAAATTCCATGTCAGAATGCATGCAAGTGCATAGGGAACCAATATAGAAATGGGAAGCCAGATGGCGGTAATCATGATAAGCAAATAAATTTGCTTTAGTATAGTTTCAAAAATGTAGCGCTGTTAGATTCGGCTCTTGTGGACAAAATCTATGGGAATTTTCGCCATACATTGTTTTTTTGTATTGGTCATATCAGAAGGGTAAAGGTAATTTATATGTTAGCAGAAAATGCATTTATGCTCTATAAACCATGACCTATGATATGAAAAGTGATCTATATATGATACTAATTTCAAATTGATAATTTTTATTAATCTTATGAAACTAAAATTGGCTACAAATTGGCTATAATATTTGCTAAATGTAGACTATGGTTTATAATATATGTAAATTCTTAGATTTTATTTTATTTATTTTTGTTTTTACCCGAATTCTTTCTGTTTTTAATTTTAATTTATTATTTTTTCACCATCCCCCTCCCCAATAGCGAAGAATCCATCCTTGTCCTAAAAGAGTTACAATACGTATTTTTATGTCCTGAGAATCTTTGAAATTTTTTTATTCGGATTTCTATCAACTCTGTCGAGGTTTCGTTTGAAAATCCTCGTCACTCTGCAGTAGATAATGAGTAGGTGTACCAATTTGTATTTTATGTTCGAAATGAAGCCTTATGTAGATCACCTGAATAAGGTTTGATTCCATTCAATAAAATGCTGTAAAACAAATCAACATTGATTCAGGAAGATCAGAACAGTTGAAGAAATGAACTCCAATATATGGTCATTTCTGTGGTTGACGTCCTTCCTTATAGTGAGCACTTGTAATACATCCAACCAAGTTATAAAGTTGAATAGGTCTTTAAAACTCAGCCATGTGGTTTAACCAATGAGCCGAAGCAATAACGAAGTCTTTAGAAGTTTCAATCTGAGCTTTGCCAATGCAATTCAAGTATAGGGAAAGTACCACCCCAATTTCTTTCACCACCGAAACACTGAATATTCAGAGAAACCTCAAAAATATAATAAATACAGGCCCTTTACTGATAGGGTATTTAAGGAAACCTAACAACCTTTATCCGATTGCTGTACAAAATCACAACTTTGTTTGCAAATAAAGTTAGCATCGGTGGTATAAACAGTTCTTCATTTTTTAGCTCAGGATAGGATCCTGTAATATGCGAATGATATGTCAATTGGCTGTTTGGAGTTTAACGGAAGTAGAGTTGACTGTTGATATTGTATGTGTCAACTGTGACATTATTTCCCGGTCATAGTACCGGCAGCATCCGTCCTGCAACATAACCTCACTAATTGCAGAAATTATTTTTGTATACTACGATTTGAAAGGGGTTGTTCCGCGCTGTGTAAGAAGGTCGTCAAGAATATCAGATGCAGACCCGATAGTTGCTTCAGCGATGGTAACAGCCCTAATTTGATAGCTTGGTACTGTGCAGGCGCTCGAAGCAATTTCGACCTTCTGACATACTATATAGTAGACTACCGCTCCAAGTGATTCAGCAAATTCTTTGGATATCCGCGGGTCAAGATAAAAATTCTTTTCTGGTGATAGGATGGTGCTATCAGAGGCAAGGCTTCAATATGGATCAGGATTGAGTTGTTCCAAAGACGACC
Source organism: Dioctria rufipes (assembly GCA_963924295.1). Taxonomy (NCBI): domain Eukaryota; kingdom Metazoa; phylum Arthropoda; class Insecta; order Diptera; family Asilidae; genus Dioctria; species Dioctria rufipes. Next base: position 68,327 of record CAWUPM010000189.1, on the reverse strand, counting down.
TGACAACACTACTTGCACTCCACGGTAACCAACCAAGATGTATTGCAATAATCATGAAGATCTCGCACCAGGTTTTCTCACCGCTACAATTGAACTTTAGGGATGGACTTCTATCCTGATGTTTGGAAAGCCAATTTGTATACTCTTTATGTCGGGATACAAATTTTTCGTCTCGAGTCGCTTAATCAATTTAGTCGTAACGCTTTCGTGGAACAAATACACAGTTTGTTTATATTCGAAAACGTAGGAAAAAAAACAGAATCCATATTTGCTTGTAAAAAAATTAATCAGCAGTTGTGATGCTCAAATTAAGAAAATTGTCTACCGAGAAGATACTCTTTTATACCTCCTGACTAGAAGGCTTCCGTTGAGCTGATTATAGGCCGCACGTATTACAATTCCAAAGATCTTTTATGACCCAACTGTCGCCGTGCTTTTGGGGAGAAGAGCAACTTATGAGGATGTTCAGGGAAGATTTGATATAAAGTAAAGGCAGTTTGCTTAAGAAAACACAAGCGTTGTTTCCGACGATTAAATCTTTTACACATATTTTTAGGAAACACAAGTTGTTAGAATGTTATTTATTCCAGATGATTAAATTTTTCCAGATATTTTATATATATATGTTAATGTGTCTGACGTTACACTTTTGTTCAAACTATCTCGAGCCACCCGCGAGTGATGAGTGCCTATCCTGAACTTCGACTTCGTTAACGTTGTCCCATAGCTTTATTATCAAAAATAGGTGACGCACTCGCGTCAGCAAAAAGTATATATTACCAAAAAGAAACCGGAACAATAAGAATAGGCAAGACATTTGCCTTTGTTAATTTCTTGGCTTGGATCTTGAAATTCTATCTTTGTGAGATCTTGTGCCTCTTTTTAAAAATTATTTTTAAAATTGAACACTTTGTGGATTGTTTTGTATCTTTTTAGGAAGTATTTCCATCGATGGATTTCCAGTTCAGTGTGTGGACTGAACAATCTTGCTCTTGAAATTTCGACCGATATGGAATATGCAGTACATTAACTCTATGAGTTATGTGTATACAAAAATGTCGAGCAGAGTTTTCGTTTATTTTTCATAAGTGGGCAATTTCTACGAAGTCAAGAAATTTATGGAGGTAAGTAATATGAATATTAGTGCACTTTGTACATTTTTAGGAAAATTTATGGATTTACGGTGTGGTATTTTAAGACCACAATATGAATATTGATGGATTTTAGAGAAATCCATAGGAGGTAAGTAATTATAAATAAGGTTGTGATTTTGGTATCACATCATATCATACGAAATTCATCCTTTAACCTAGGTGCCTTACCTTTATGCCCATAATACTGCCCAACAAATTTAAGGTTTCTATACATATCCGTATAAACTTGAACTGATTCTGAAATATGTCCTCTACAGAAGAATTTGTACCATAGTCATAAGTTACTCCTTAAGTAGGCAAACTAGCAATACCACAAAAGTAAGCACATGGAGTCAGAAGTGACCCCAATTTTTTTCTGGAAATTCAAAAATAAAATAATGCAGTTCGATAACTTAATTTCGTTGCTTTAACAAATACTGGAAAACAAATCACTTCTCGTTAAATTAACATAAAAATAAAATAAAAATTATTTTATACTACATACAGAGGAACTTCTTGCCAGTCTATATAAAAGCAAAGAAAATTAGAACCACTATCCCGAGTAGAGTAGAAAAGCTACACTATTCACTCAAGACTACAATTTCAACATACATTTTATTTATTTTCAGGAACTCATCCACTAGCGTTTTGTAATTTTCAGTTTTCGGTTACCTAAGTAATTCCTAAAAACTGCAACCATACTTCTCCATGCTTTTTTGGTTTCCGTTAATTTTTTTTTGCTTCGCAATTTGGGTCTCCTAGTATTTTGTTGATTTGAGGACCAACAACTATTCCTTCTTCTATTTTGGCTTCAGTTATTTTAGGGAACTTTTCGCGGAGATATGTATTGGAATCCTTCTTCTTCACGATTCATAGCCTTCACGAAGTTTTATATTAAACCTAATTTAAACAAACGTATTGAATATTTTGATTTCCTGACGTAAAATGTTCTCGTGCCATTCATAATCAAGATACTCCTTATCGCGACTATCCCACAGCCATAGAAATCAACAGTATTTGGTGTAACCTTGTTGCATCCCCAAAAATACAGCGATAAATTTAAAGGAAGCATAAATTCTCCAAGAATGTTGATTGTAGTAAACTTTTTCCAGAAACTTCTTCCTATTTTCATAAGTTTCCTTCACATATGCTGCATGACCAACAGGAACAGAATCGTAATTGTTTCAGTTGTGCAGAAGTACCGCTTTGAGACTTGTTTTAGGAGAATCGATGAACAGTCTCCACTGTTATGGATTATGTTCTATTCGAAGACTTTCAAAATCACATTCAATGTCACTGCAATACACGAAATCACCATCCATGCCGCAAGAGTCAAATTTTCGCGACGATGACAAAACAAAGTAAATTTTATCTCCTGCTCCAAAGGACTCTACTGCTGTAGGCGTGATGTAAGAAGTTCTGCTTGTGATATCGATAAGTATAAATCCCTTACTAAGTGGTTTCTTTCCTCCAGATTGACTAAATGGTGTTGAGTGAATGTTAACAGCAAAAACTCAATGTCTTCAGAGGCTTCGACAAGACATTCTACACTCCTGGTGAAGAGTTTGCTACGACCTGAGGAACTAGATAAATTTAGTCATGCGGTCTGGGTCTTCTTGTTTCAGGTGTTTCCACATATTCAATGCTCCTTCTTTTATGCACAGTTAACCCTCGGGTCTTATTTTCGCAAAAATAACAGTTGTTGTCATGATCTACTTATTCTGTCCATCTCATTGGTTCACCAAATGGCATCCTTGATCGTTGATGCGCCTTCCAGTCATATAAGCATTTAGCACAACTTCTACAAAATAAGAATGGATCTCATGTTTTTTCTTTCTACCTTATAAGTTTCCCAAAATACATTTTGTATAGTTCACAAAGTACATCAGCTATAGTTTTCCCTTTATCCAGCGGAGTAAATGTACCCAATGCTAAGGGAGGTAAATGAGAGGTGAAGGCTGAGGTCGCCGGCGCGGCGTATGCATGTAGCCTGTTTAATCGAGTGGCTGATGCATGTATGTATATATATGTATGGCTGTGTGTGTGTATGGCTATCTCACAGGCCTGGGTCTGGGCGTGGCCTTCACCTCTCATCTACCTGTATTAGCATACTATTACACTATCGGCGGAAAAGCTTGTAGCATTTCATGAAGTGGCTAAAAATGTTAGACTCATCATGTAAAAAGTCATTACGCGTAAACTGTTACACTATCTGCCTACATTTCATGAAGTGCCTAGACTTTTCGTGAAGTGCTGAGTTACATCAAGTGTCTACGACATATACACATATCGCAGCTCTACTGTTCTTCTGTAATTGCAACCAAGATGACTCAGGTCAAAATTTCCGTAAAAGGATCACTGAGAAGGCGACAACAGTATGCATTTCTGAGAGTTGTAAATGAAATACCTGTTTTTGAGAATTCATTCAAAATATTAACCAACTGGAAATTTTTAGTATTAGTAATGAACGCTATGGTACCAGAGCTGTTTGATTCCTTTGTTCTTATTTCGGACACAAAAACTATGTTAACCAGCGTAATTAACACTCTTTCCACATCGCAATTTTCGAATGTATACGTTAGGCAGGCGAACAAAGCTGACTGCTTCTAAAATTTCGTGTTCTTGTTAATGCTCTCCCATGGGAAAAGCTCATTCATTTCATTCTAACCTAAATCGACTTTAATAATGGCAATACAAGTGTTTTGTTAGTTGTACGGAAAAATTAATCATTTAGAATAATTCCATCAGTTTCATCACCATGTGTGGCTTTGTTTTTTTTTTTTTGTGCTTTAACAAAAATCTTAAACCTTAAAGACTTTGGGGCGGAAATTCTTCAACTTTATAAGTTGAAAGCGCTCGATGTGTCTTTTGTGCAGCAGCAGTGCACATGTCAAAAAGCGTGAAAACTGCTGTCATATAAAATCGCACAGTGGGAAAAAGTTTGTTTTGAACTTTTCAAAGTTTTGTGTGCGCACAAAGTTTCTGTTTACAGGAAAAGCGGACGATAAAACTCACTTTGAGATAGAAAAGCGAAATTTTCTAGATAGACGTGTATAAAAGGAATTTTAATTGAAATTGAGAGCCCGGGTAGTCAAATTCTACTTTCGTTTGATGTTAACGTTAACGATGGTTCGTGGTCATGTGTTCAATTTTGGAAATAAGAAAATTATAAATTTGAGGTATACTATCCTATGATTTTATTAATCTCCGGAGGACGACCCCTGGCATTATAGTCTTACATTTAGCCGATCGGAATTTATTGACATATCCCCATAATAGCCACCTCAAATCGTCTTCGATTTTCTACTTATACATAGGTATCGATCTGCTCCTTCGGCGATCTATTTTTTTTAGGAATACCCCTGAACGGATCCGATTGTATCATATAGAACCGGTTAAGTTGAAGGTTTCACAGGTCTTTTGACATGTAAGCTGAACAGTTTCATACTCCACGCGTGTCTCCACTCTCTTTTTGAGACATTTTGTTGCTGCATACTTAAATTTCCCTTTTGAATTGTAGAAAGCTTCTTCCATTTAAGAGATATCTGACATTCCTTTTCCTTTAAGACGTCTGCATTATAATATTGAAGCATTGATATGCATCCGACTAGTCGATGCTTTTTTCTCCAAAATGATTTCATTCAAGTATATAATTTGTTTAAATAAAAATAGAGTATTCTACTATGGTTGCATGAACAACCATGAGAAAAATACCGACCATGATAGCTGTGTCGCATCAATTACTATGGTAAGGCTAGTAACTTAAAGATGTACCCTATACCCCTTATATGAATAAGGATTGATTATCAAGGATCTCTCCTCATCCGACGTTATTAAAAACTGACAAAGAACATCCTTCCTTATACAAATTGTGAATTAAACAAAAACCATAACTATAGATGCAAACTACTACTAAAATTAATGAAAATTCAAAATTGCCATAGCGGAGCATAGGTACAAGTGTAGCCCAGTTATTGATGAAAATGAAATTACAAAATACCTGAATGCCTAATTGCTAAAATCGGAAAGCTGTCAGCATAATTGTCTCAATCGAAGCACGAAATCGGCAAAATAAAATTACTCGAGCGTATGAACTTGGCATATATTTTAATTACTTTTCACCTCGCACAGGATGACTCCAATGTTTGGAGGTGAATCGTAAAGAGTGCATTGTAAATAATTTCAATTGGAGGTTGGGGAGGGGCGAGAGAATGCGTTTTAAACGTTCCTCTAAATTCGAATTAGGTGCCGCCACTATTCACTTCGATCCAGGATAGAGAGTTTTGTTATAAGTCCTTCCATATGTGATGATGTTGCATAATGCGAGGGAAATTCTTGATGATTTAATTTAAATATACTAACATATTTCCATTCTGTAGCTGCTGTTTGGAAATTAGTTCCATATGATTCACGCAATGAAAATTTGTTTTAATTAGGCCTGAAAATGAGTAATGCATTTACTTGTTATGAGTTTAAATAGCATTATAACAATTCCAAAAATTTTCAACGAAGTCCGTTTTTAGGGATTTTACTAAAAGTTTCTGTTTCTGTTTTTTAATTGTGGATACTCATATTTTTTTTTTTATTTACAGTCGAAAGTAGAGGGGAGATAGAGTGTAAGAGAGAGGAACTTAGAGATTTAGAGATGGGATGAAGTTTTAGAGAGAGAGAAAGAGAGAGATATTAAGAGGAAAAATGGAGAAAGATAGAGAGGGGTAAGATATCGAGACAGAGATAGAAGTCCCCTGTGACAGTTACAGCCATTATACGGAAGGCAGACGGAATACTAGGCATAAAATTTCTACAGCCATGGTTGGCATGGAAACTATACTTGAATGGAAGTGTGTATACTGTAACTGACTGTAATATGATTAGGGTGTATGCTGCAACTTATGTATACTAAATGTAGAGGAATGCCGTCAGGTTTGGCCACATTTTTGAGTTTTGCCCATGACTTCCACATCTTTTAAAAGGTCTGGAAAAAGGAACACTTTTGCTGAAAATGAAAAAAAGTATGCATTTAAAAAAAGTGAAATACTGTCAAGTTCGGCCAGTGCTGTCTAGGTTGCCCACTCGCGAAAAATCTACTAAAATGATTGAAAATTACCTAGAAAAATTAATTTAATGAAATAAAAAGTCGGATTTGTGGCAGTTTTTTGTTTTTTAGAAAAATTTGAATGGCACATTATTCGGAATCGCATTTCCGGCAATTGTCATTATATTGACGCATTTGATATGCACTTGTCTTTTGAGTTGTTCTAAGACAGCATTTTTTGTGCTTTTTTTTTGCGGGCATCTTCCTTTTGCTGGCGATTTATATACGGACTTCGTTGGGATTGGTGCTGGAATTTTCTTGGGCGTCTTCGAAGTACACGCTCGCAGTGGGTCAACCCCGAATGCACAAAGTGACGAACCTGTAAGACAAGCGCCATTCCCGCAACACGTGACACCATAACCAAACATGTTACAAGATGGAATTTTCCTCTGGGTTTGTTTTCAAGCATGAGACACATAACGCATTCACAATGTTTACCTTGACGATTGCATATTTTTCCTCACTTTCTTTTTTCGGAATTTCAAACCACCCAGTGCACAATACGTGCTTTACGTTCACGCTCCAAATCTGTTCCCAAATTTAATTCCCTTACACATATACTCCAAATCCTTGCATGGTAAATGCAACACAAATTCCGCTATAATTAATAACATTAACGATATTATACCGACATTTTTCTAAAGGTATAAAAGTGTACAATACTACAATATTCCATGCTAACCGTGCGTAAGCTCTTCCATTGCAGTCAAACTAAGATAACAGAAAGTTGTTTGTAAATGTTCATACTGTTATAAACTAAGGGTAAGAGCACATAATTATAATTTCTCCTTGCTTTCTTGTGGTGATTGTTTTGGGTATAACTTAGTTGAAAAGACCTAGCAGGCTACATTATTCCTAGTATATTCTCGAGGCAGGTGACAGTATGACAATATTGGTTGATATTTCGAGGAGAACGCACGTACAAAATGATTAGGCGTATGTTGGAAATTAAGATGAGGTTGAACGTAGCTAATAAGTATTACCTTGTAATTGGTATTTGCCTGTAGTTAACATTTGCTTAATGTGGCTGCTTCTGATTGCTGGTTACAAGTATTATTTGCAAGTGCAAGTAAGCGTAAAGTGCAGGTCAGCGTCCACGATCATTCGATGCTCGTATCGCTCATATTCGTTGCTTGGGTACTCGTTTGACACAGGGTGCATGCCACTATATTTTGGCATTTCATCGGGATTGAGTTCGTCCTCCCCTATCTATGCCAGTTTCCTGGTAGCATACTTGTATTTGCGTTTGTGTTGTTTAATTAGCTTTTTTCTCACTGAGCATCGTAGAGTGCTCACTCTTCTTTGTAAAATTTCAGGAGGGACACTGAGACAGACAACTTACGGGCCCAGAGGACACCTACTACAATCGTGCCTTCGAATGAATTTAATTAAAAGTCACTAAAGTTATTACGAACAATACGGCAGAACAAGGTTCCTCCTGTTGTCGATGGCAAAAGTACACATTTCAAATACAACAGTATTAATAGTACCAACATTTAATTTAGTTACATAGTTACTTAGTTAAGTTAAGCGGATTTACAAATTAGTATAATTTTGTTAATGATTTTGCAGGCTTACAGTAATACTCAACTGTCCACGGGTACAAGTAGCAATCACTGAAGGATTTCGAGGAATGTTATGACACGCTGATGACGTGATGGCTGTGCGTAAGATGCCTCGAATCATAAAAAAATCAAAAATTAAGAGACCTCACACTTAGCTCGGCGGCATAAAGACGCAGGCATTGAGGGAATCCCTGCCGTGTGGCAATCGCGGGCAGTACTGCTTTTAGTGACAAAATTCCATGTGGAAAAGGGCCTAACAGTAGCCGCTGTAAAAATGGTTCCGGTCGAAAACAACGATAGCCTAAGTTTTTCAAGAAGGTGTATCTGGTAAATAGGAGGAGCAGCGGTTCCGCTCTCTCTGTTGTAGGCCGTGAAAGTGGTCAGTTGTGGCAGCGTAATTCGTCCCGAAAAAAAAAAATTAGAAAAGAGTAGAATAAAGGAAGATTTAAAAAAACAAAAAGGAAAAGAAGGTTTCAGGCAGCCAGCCATCGTGTCATCAGGTGATGTGATTTAAGGTTAGTTTTCTTTTAATTAAAAATTCTCAACGATTGGTACTTTCCCGCGATTTTGAAATTGAAGTTGGAATAATTATGAATTTTCATTTGCACGGGTATTGCGTTAGCCCATTTTTAATAGTAGATAATGAGATCTCTATGCTGTGTATAATTAAACAGTGTATTAAATATATATGTTCAACTGTGAGTGTGATAAGTAACATCCTGGCGTTTCATTGCGAATAAGAGTTTCGTGGTATCTCATACAAAAATCACGTGGCGCCCATAACTTTAGAATATTTCATTTTCGATCCAGCCCGTCTCCACTGAGCAACCATTTCTCATTACGTAAAGGGACGGTGTACGTAACATTTTCTGGCGCCCAACGTGGGGCTAATAGTTTCCAGAACGCCAAGTGGAATTCTGTTACAAGTATCAATACTCTTAGACTCAGAACGTGGGAAAGTATCAATCGTAATCAAGTAGCAGTGGAATTACATTTCTTTTGGCATAGTGTGGGCGAAAATCTAGCACAACGTATCTGATCACAGCACAACAACTCTGGTACAATTTGGTCAGCAGGGACATTTTTCTTTTCATTTCATAAAATTGTGGCTTCCAGTCTTCCAATAAATTTATTCCAGCCCTAGCCATAAGTAAGAGCAGGTTCAAACCAAGGATTTGTGTTGTGCATTCTTTCGTCAGTCTGAGTGGCAGCGACGGATTATGTTTCATTATGTTTCGCGTTTCACTTTTGACAGCAAGCATTACGGCTTATGGCTCAGTTGTAGTACGGATTATACGAAGTGGAGAGTTCAAGCAACGCGCCTTTGATTTTTGTCAACATTCTGCAAATAAATTGCCGCAAGTGGTATCGTCAGAAGAACATACGCTTTGTGGATACGCGTTGGTTGAAGTTTTATCAGGTAGCTTGAAGAATTGTATACCGTGCTCACTGGTGTTGACAGCTCGCTAGGCTGAAGAATTATTTTGGAAAAGGATATCGGATGAACTTCTTCAATTTAAATTAAACCCTGCAGAATAGTGCATTGCTTGTGGTTGTTTTATCTGCTTATGCAGTTGAGATCCAAATAAAAAGGCAAAAGCGGCAATTGCACAAAGCAATTTTGCGTTCATGTGGAAAGGAACTTTTGCCGAAATTGTACATTTACCAATCAGAATTTTGATTGATGTTTTTTGAAAATGTTGTGCTCAGTATGTTCCGTTTCCAAGATTGCATTAACTTTGTAAGTACATAATATATTGAATTTTTGTTTTGCGTGCGAAGAGTGAGGTTTTTATAAACTAGTGCCTTCTAAAGTATTCTTACGTATTATATATTTTATTATAGATAAACAGTTCTGCTCTTTGCGAGGGAACGTATTTGTTTCTTTTGAAGTAAACGATTTTTTTTCAGGTTTGGTCTTTACCAATAAGCATTTCGAACAAATATCTGGTAGCTGATGGTAAACAGAAGCGCTTCCGTCAATTATTTTACGTAAATATTTATAAATTTTAGTAGTAAGTTATCACTAAGCTTTGGGTGTTGAAAGTACAAATCCTAGGTGGATACCTTCGAATATACCTAGCCTAGAACTCTGGTGTTTAAGGAAGGAACCAGTTGCTATACTAATAGCAACATACTACAATCATTGGAAAACAAAATAAATTTCTTTCAGATTATTTTCGTAAGGGCATGGGGTAGCCTACCTTGCGTCACTAGAATCATAATATTACAAACCATTGTTGAGGCAAATAAACTATGTCAGAGATATCGACTTCTGTTCTTCTGTTTTGTAAGTGGTAGCATATCGCTCGGGGAATAATAAGCAGAGCGTTATGAGAAAGTAGTAGTAGGTATTTCCCAGGATGATACAGACCTACATTTTTATACGAATCTTAAAGGAATACTTTCACACTTGGTCAAGTGACTTTTGTCTCGTTAACTAATTTAGCGGTAACCCACATAAAGTTTGAATATACACCACACCGCACAATTTCGTAAGGCTGTTGACTTCCAACAGCTGGTTTGCACTAGACTTCTTGTTTTTTTGTTGTATCAAGATAATGTTGCACGCCTCATTATATGAATTGTTAATTTTCTCGTATTAATCTTCTCACCTTTTGAGAATTTTTTTTGTCCGCTAATTTGGATAAGCATAGCTTTTGGCGTAATTCGAGTGAACAAATCAGATAACTACCGATCTTGAAACTTGCTAAGCGAATTAATAATAATGAGACCTTAGTAATTTCCTACTGGTCGAGTTTAAGGATAGCTGGTTATTTCCTTTCGTTCATTTGGGTTACAGTACTTGTGAAGACACACTGTAATTAAGTAGGTATACGTTTTCTGGAAATCAAGAAGTCTTAAAATGTTTGAAATTTACCATTTTTTTTATGTAGTTAGATTTAGTATCGTCTTTCAATAATAATTGCAAACTAAGGGAAACGTTTGAAATTCTCCATTAAATTAAGGAGAGTTGTACTATTTTGAACGGAAGCTTTGAATAATCATTTTGGGCAATTAGGTGTCTCAGGAGTTATATAGGTGTAAGTAAAATAACTTCTTACGTCAATTGCGCCTGTTTATAGATATATTCGTATTTTCTCCCATGGAAAAGAATATAATCATTATTAGCAGTAGGTACGAAAGTCTTCCTTCATAGTTATAAGAATTTTTTTTTTAATCTCTAATCGGACAGAGGTTAAAAGAGTTCTTCTCTGTTGACTGTTTATTTTCGGTCACTGAAGACATAGCCGACCTTTATACCTCGAAGTATAGCAAGGAAGTTTTCTGATAGAGTTTTGAGAACCGCTAGGAAGCGAAGATAGATATCAATAGGTTATCGCAAGATAAGTTGTATTATGAATTGGAAATCCGTGGTTTACAAACAGGGTCAGTGGATGAGATGCGCTTTGTCTTTCGAGCCGCCAGCAAAACTGAGAGGTCAGGGAAAGACATCTTAGTTAACCCCTACCCGTTCAATTTTCCGCAAGATAAAAACAAAAATCGAGTGGGTCCTGGGTAGGAATGCCCGAATGGTGACATCAGATAGCTTGGGAATTAAACATAAAGGGAGAATTAAAGCAGAATTAGTTATGGCATACGGGAGTCTACACTCGAAGGCAGAAAGCGTTCTCCTCACTCCCACTGACAGTTCCGATGAAGAAAATTTTTATCAATCGTTCGTGAGTAACGGTGGTAACCACGGCAAGTATTGTGTTCCTATTTATAAGTGGAACGTTAAGTTCTCGGGTGCACCCGGCGAGTCCTTTAATTCCTTTTTGGAGCGCGTCCAAGAGCTTAGTGAGTCCAGAAATGTAACTAAAACGCAACTTTTCAAATCGGGATTAGATCTGTTTGGTGGAAGAGCTTTACTTTGGTATAGGGCCAATAAAAACAGAATCAATAGTTGGTCAGAGCTTGTAAAAGAGCTAACAAAGGAATTTCTCCCAGCCGACTAGGATGAGAGGTTGATGGACGAAATTAGAAAGAGAACCCAAGGTAAAGACGAAACAATGGGCATGTACGTAGCTGTAATGCTGACTATATTTTCGCGGCTTTCTGAACCAATTAGCGAGGATGAGCAGTTAAGAATCTTAAAGAGGAACGTCACGCCATTCTATCAGACGCAGATAGGGTTAAGTGAGGTAAAGACCATCCAGTGTTGGATCGAGTTAGGTCGAAAATTAGAAACAGTCCGAGCATCTGTTGAAGCCTATGCACCGCCCCCTCGTAAGTCACACCACTTGTTAGAACCAGTTCTGGCATACGTTTCAGCAACGTCGACGCAGGTAGCTTCAGTCGATTTCAGCAAGAATCGTCCCAAATATCAATGCAAGAATTGCAAAAAAGAGGGGCACACTGCGAAATCTTGTAGGCAGCATCGCAAATGCTTTGGTTGTGGAGCTGTTGGAGTAATTAAAGCTAATTGTCGTAGGTGTAACCCCCACTCCTCAAATGGAGAAGCAAATCGCCCAGTCGCGAATTGTCCTAAGCTACCTTCTTCGAGATATAGTCCGCCCGAGCCGAATATTTCTTGCCTTCTAGCTTATGTCATCCATCATGTAGACAATGATACGCGACCTTATTTGAAAATATCTGTGTACGGTCTTGAGTTGCTAGGTTTGTTGGACTCGGTGGCCACAAGGACTATCTTGGGAGTTGAGGGATGGAGTAAGTTGAGCCGAATGAACCTATCTGTCGACACTAGTGGCGCACAGGCGGTAACTTTAGCAAACGGAGAAAATATTAGTGTAATAGGGGAGGTTAGCATTCCTATCATTTTAGCAGATTCTATTAAAGTGTTATGTGTCTTGATTGCCCCGGACTTGCCCATATCGATGATTTTGGGGACTGATTTTTGGAAAACAATGGGGATTTCAGCGAGTCTATCTAGTGATAGTTTCACTTTCTCCAATTCTATAGCCAGGTGGCCAGCCTAAAGTGTAAATCTCAGTTGTCTTTGGAGCAAACGATACAGTTAGATTGAGTTATCCAACAACCAAGGCAGGAGAAGGGGTCTAACCTGGGATGTACCAATCAAGTCGCGCATGTTATCAAAACGGACTCAGCGCCCATAAAACAGGGTTACTACCCTGTATCACAAACAATGCAAAAGATCATTAATGAAGAATTAGACAAGATGTTGAGGGAGAATGTAGTGGAAGCTTCAACCAGTGCATGGTCGTCACCTGTGGTGATGGCTCGAAAGAAAGACGGAACGTACCGTTTCTGTGTCGACTACCGGAAACTAAACAAAGTCACACTTAAGGATGCATACCCACTGCCATATGTTAGTGCCACTTTGGATCGCTTGAGGGATGCCCGCTACATTTCATCGCTAGACATAAAGTCAGCGTTTTGGCAAGTTCCAATGGCCGAATCTTCTCAGGAATATACCGAGTTCACTGTCCCTGGTCGAGGTGTCTTTCATTTCAAGCGAATGCCCTTCGGCTTAACGAACTCGCCAGCGACTTGGCAAAGGCTCATAGATATGGTACTCTACGGTGACCTTGAAAACTATGTATTCGTTTACTTAGATGAAGTGGTCATCATTACACAGACCTTCGTTCACCATATAGTTGTTTTGCGTCAGGTTGTAGACAGATTATACAGGGCAGGTCTTGTCATAAACTACGAGAAATGCGATTTTTGTAGGCGAGAATTAAGATATTTGGGATATCTCGTAAGTAGATGTGGCCTTCAAGTTGACCCGGAAAAAGTAAAAAGCATCCTTGAAGTTCCTAGGCCAAAGACAGTAAAAGAGGTGCGTAGTTTTATAGGGGTGGTGTCGTGGTATCGCAGGTTCGTGAAGAGCTTTTCAGATTGCGTCGCCCCACTGACCAATCTTTTAAAGAAAGGACGGATATTCACATGGGATGCTGATTGTGAGCTATCTTTTGCGAATATCAAGGAAAAACTCACTAGTGCACCGATATTAACGTGCCCGAATTAATACTGATGCCTCAGGATATCGGATAGGAGCAGTGCTAACCCAAGGCTCAAGGGATGAGGAGCAAGTTATTGCATATCTCAGTCGTTCGTTGACTAGAACAGAACGAAATTACTCCACCACCGAGCGGGAGTGTTTGGCAGTTTTGCGTGCCGTAGAAAGGTTGCGTGCATATTTAGAAGGAGCGCGGTTCCCTTGTTTGGTTGTCGAACTCAAAGGCTCCTACAGGAAGACTTGCTCGAAGGGCAATGAAAATGCAGCAGTAAGACTTCGAAGTTGTTCATCGCAAGGGTAAAGAAAACATAGTCCCAGATTTATTTTCAAGGTCGGTTTCAATGGTAGATAGTTTAACAGTAGTAAAAGAACAGAGGTATACGCAGATGATTTCCTACGTTCAGGAAAATCCGGAAAAGTATCCAGACTGGAAAACTGAAGAAGGGAATTTGTGGAAACACATAGACGTGCACTACCCAGCTCTAAAGTCGGAAGCTGAACAATGGAGGGAAGTCGTACCAAAAGATCGTAGACGGGAAGTTTTGCAAAAGTCACACAACCAACCAACTTCAGGACATACTGGCGTACGGAACACTTTAGGCAGAGTCTCTCAGCGGTATTATTGGCCTAAGATGCGACGGGATGTGGCATCTTACGTCCGTAATTGCAAGATTTGTCAAGCAATGAAGCCTGAGCGTAAGAGAGCAGCTGGCCTAATGGCAACTCGCGAAAATTTGGCAGACCATTTGTGTAGATTTAGTTCGTCCCTTACCTAGATCACGGCGTGGATATACTTATACACTTACCATAGTAGATTCCTTTAGCAAATTCCCCTTGCTTTTCCCACTGTTTTTTCCACTTTTTCCACTTTTTCAGTTGTTGCCCATTCGATCGTTCAGATACTGGAGGATCAGGTTTTTCCCATCTTTGGAATCTCCCAGAAAATAATATGTGATAATGGAGTGCAGTTTAGAAGCAATGAGATGAAAAATCTTGCAGAGAGATATAAGGTGCCCATCAGTTACACCGCGTTTTACCACCCTCAGGCAAACCAAGCAGAGAGGACAAATCAAAATGTCAAGACAATTCTAAGAGCTTATATCTCAGATAATTACCGTGACTGGGAAGGAAAATTAGCCAAGGTGGCCTAGGCTATACGTACTTCTATGCATGAGGCAACAAAGCTTACCCCATACTTCGTGTTATTTGGGAGAGAAATGATAACAGAGGGAGGTCAGTGTTAGCAATTCCTCAATCGACATAAAGGCACGTGCGTTACTCTTAGAAGAGGTTAGGGTAGATGTCCGGAAGAGGCTTGAAAAGGCCAGCCAGAGTGGAAAGAAGAATTGCGATATACGGGGACGAGATAGACAATTTTATCCAAACGACTTGGTCTGGAGAAGAAACTTCGTGTTGTCGGACGCTGCCAAATATTTTAGTGCAAAGTTGGCACCAAAATTCATCGGCCCATTCATGTTCAAACGTAGGTTATCGCCATGGACTTACGAGTTAGTGAATCGAGCAGGAGTTATACAAGGAAATTGGCACAGTAAAGACTTAAAGAGGAGTTAACAACGAAGCATCAGCTTTTTGTGGCATGCAGCCCAAGCTTTCAGAAGATTTCGCAAAGCAGACGGCGCCGTACTTATACTCAACAGCCCTTGTTGACGAAGCAGTGCAGGACGGGAGTAAATTCTTCCCTATATAACTACAGTCTCTATATGGTCGATTTCTATAGAAATCTCTTCGAGGAAGAGGAGGGAATATAACGAACAATACGTCAGAACAAGGTTTCTCCTGTTGTCGATGGCAAAAGTACATATTTCAAATACAACAGTATTAATAGTACCAACATTTAATTTAGTTACATAGTTACTTAGTTAAGTTAAGCGGATTTACAAATTAGTGTAATTTTGTTATGATTTTGCAGGCTTAACAGTAATACTCAACTGTCCACGGGTACAAGTATCAATCACTGAAGGATTTCGAGGAATGTTATGACACGCTGATGACGTGATGGCTAATAAAGAAAGATTTAAAAAAACAAAAAGGAAAAGAAGGGTTCAGGCAGCCAGCTATCGTGTAATCAGGTGATGTGATTTAAGGTTATTTTTCTTTTAATTAAAAATTTTCAACGATTGGTACTTTCCCGCGATTTTGAAATTGAAGTTGGAATAATTATGAATTTTCATTTGCACGGGTATTGCGTTAGCCAATTTTTAATAGTAGATAATGAGATCTCTATGCTGTGTATAATTAAACAGTGTATTAAATATATATGTTCAACTGTGAGTGTGATAAGTAACATCCTGGCGTTTCATTGCTAATAAGAGTTTGTGGTATCTCATACAAAAATCACGTGGCGCCCATAACATTAGAATATTTCATTTTCGATCCAGCCCATCTCCACTGAGCAACCATTTCTCATTACGTAAAGGAACGGTGTACGTAACAAAGTCTTTGTTTTTCTCATTGCAAAGGAGCCCATGATAAAGATACATTTTATGTCTGAATATAACTTTTGAAAATTTAAAATTTTGCTCTTGGAAAGCTAGAATAGTGAAGAGTGATTTTGCAACCAGTGATTTAGGAGCCGTTTCAAAGTAAATAAATTACATGCTCCTGATTTCAGTTTTAATATCAGAATTGTTCGATTAGCTCTAGTCTATCATATAAGGTCAACATATCCAATTACTGACTCATAACTAATAATAAGAACAAAGAAAAAACAGGTTGGCAAATAACAATATTTTTCTCTATAATTCCCTATAAAGTTTTTCACAATTAACACGAAACTCAACTAAATATAAAATATTTTATTTTTAAAATGTGAATTTGTAGGCTTTGTAAGGTTTTCTGCAATAAATTTGTCTATAGTAAACCTTGTATAGGTTCGGCGAACATCATACATCTATAAAACAATCTATTTTATCATCGACATACGTCCTAATCTTGCCGATTTTGTAAAAAAAGGCAAAACCCTCGTAAGATAAAAAAAAAATTATTTTCATATTATTAGCATTCAGAGCAGCATAATGATCCTTTCCATTATTTTCTTATCATAAGTGCACAGAGCGGTCTCTAGTACTAAGTCAATTTGATGACTTGTAAGTGATTCAAAAAAATATTAGTATAGTAAATTTTTTAAGCATTAAACAGCAAAAAACAATCAACAAATTCAGAAGTGAATAACTTTTATTGAAGAGAAAAAAATGCAGCACAAATTCAATTGAATTAGCTAAATGTACATGTACTTTTGCTGCATCAGCAACACATGCAGACAAATAACAATTTCACGAGATCGAATTTTACGCATGAAATTTGTTGTCAATTAAATTTGTTAAATTGAATTTGTTGATTCTGCATATTTGTCATATTAAAATTTGTATATAAATATCGAGCTTTGTAAATAGAATTTAGAATAAAGCTTTTATTAAATGAAAGCGTTGTTCTGTTGTTCTGAGTTTAATTAGGAAGCGTTCTTAAACCAACCAAATCTGAACTGTGTAGGAATCCTTCACGGCTCAAACAAAATCTGGTGACTCCAACGTGATGTTAATCGCTAATTGTGTAACATAAGTAGTGCTATATCACGCACCACAAGGAGCTTTGGTAAGAAGCCGGATTTTCTTTCGTCCCAACTTACAGCCGAAGGATATATCAAGGAATACTTCTGGAGCTTACCTTGTGTCAACAGGCGACACAATAGCCTACAGCACCCGGATTTCATTTGCAGCTCCAGCAATTTGAAGCAATTATTACATAAGTAGTATACTGTGTCACGCAGTAGCACCTTCTTGCAGTCGACATTCCCTTTGGCATTCCAGAGTTCAGCAGTCGCTTTTTAAGAAGCTAGATCTTCCGTTGTGGCTACTTACAGCAAAAAGGGTACATCAAGAAATAGCTCAGGAGCTCACCTTGTGTCAACAGGCGACACAATTGGCAGCAGCATTCAGATTGAATTTGCAGCTACATCAATTGGACTCAAATCGCATTTAGGGACTCAGTACCTCAGAGTACGCCAAGGAACATCTAGATCTCACTTTATATTAACAGACGATATAACAGCCAGCAGTATCCGGACTCCGCTTGCATCCATAAGCAACCACAATCAGCTCACCATTCTACGATTCATACAATAAGTTTGTTTTGTTTGCCAAATGACAGATATTGCAGCACTCGCGTCAGCTCAATCAGAGCTTGGCCGTGCCGTAACCAACTCTTCGATAACCTTAAAAAGGAGAGAATTGATCGGAGAACCAAGAAAGCACTTTGAAGTACCAGCCATCTCTGAATGAATTCATCATTCAATTCAATAAAAGGCATCAAGAGCTAGAATGTATCCAGCAAGTACATCTAGATCATGCGTACTTCACACAAGCATATCATACACAAGTCCAAGAAATCTGCAAGGACTTTCTAGGCAAGTTAGACCAGTGACTGCGGGAGTGTCCCGCGGATGCACCACAGTCAAATGCTCCAGCGACCACACCCACTGACTCTAATCAAGATGACGCAGCCAAAACTCTTAGGATGCACGCCGCAACAATAAAGGCGTTGGACAGATTTATAAACTCAATTACAGAAGAGTTTAATGCACCTCGTTCAAGGGCTTACTATAATCAGAAGCTTAATTCGATCAATGATTACTGGGCTCAAATCACTTGCCTCCATCAAGAAGAAATAGCAGAATTGCTCGACTCTGCGAAGGCACAAGAAGAATATAGAAGCATTGAAGATAAGTATCAAAACCTAGCGATTTAACTACAGGAAAGACTATATGAACATGTTATGACATGTAGTAATAGCATGAATGTAAAGCTTCCTAAAATAGCTCTTCCGAACTTCGATGGGACGAATACTCAATGGAAACCATTTATGGACCTTTTCACTCAGCTAATACATCATCAGTCTATGAGCGCAACAGAAAAAATGTATTACCTGAAAGCTCATCTTACCGGTGAACAAAGGCGGTTCATAAGACATATACAAGCCACGGAACAAAACTACACCGTGGCTTGGACGATACTGACAGATAGGTACAATAATTCAATTATAACTTCACTTCTAAATGAACTGCTGTCACAAAGTACGTTGACAATTGAATCTGGAACTGGAATAAAGTGTATCCATGATGTCAGTAAAGAGTGCCTCCTATCACTGCAGAACATGGGGGTTAAGATCAAAGAATGGATTGCCTTATTGATCCACATATTACTTCAGAAGCTAGACAAAGAATCCCGGAAATTGTACGAACAATCTCTCCAGCGTCCTCGTGAAATCCAAAACGTAGATGAGTTCATCAAGTACCTAGAATCCAGATTTCAGATGCTGTAGGCAATGCATACGAAAGACGAGCACAAAAAGCATGTCACATTTGTGACATAAACGCCAAGAACCCAGTGTCCCGTCTGTAAACAGAGGTGGTGTTTAGGTTTGTACACACTGCGAGATAATGGATGTGGAGGCTTTGATTACAAAAAGGCGAAAATGGCACACAGTTTAAGCTTTTATTTTCGTAGTTATTAATTTATTATTTTTACACTTTAACACTTATAAACTCTTATAACTACACGACTTTAATAATTACACCGCTTATAAAATTTAATAATTAAACCGCTTCGATACTTTAATAATGACACCGCTTGTTCTGTCTTCTTTAACTTTCCACACAAGACTCTACTCACAACTCTTCTACTCTATCCGAAATTAATTGGTTCATTCAAAAAAAAAAATGCAGAATCGACTACATGTAATTTCTGTGCCAGAATATTTTAATGTTTCCAAACAAGATTATTTTTATTTCCTACTTCGCTTAGTTTACCTGCGAAGTAGGTCATTATTGCAATAAATTCTGATCAGCCACTAGGTCATTTTTTATTTATGCTGACCGGGCATTGATCAGTGCACGTAAAATTCTTTTATTTTATTTATCTTTGCAATTGTTACGAAAATTGAAATGGCTAAACAATGTAATGAGCCGAAGATAGCGGAAAAATTCAACACCGTGGCTTTATCTCATCAAACTGTAGCAAGGAGAGTAGATCATATGGACCAATATGTTTCCAAAAAGGTATTGCATTTAATGGAAAAATGTAAATACTTTTCCTTGTGTTTGGATGAGAGCACTGATTCGACTGATATTAGTCAACTCTTAATATTTGTTCGAACTGTTCAAGAAGATTTCACTGTAAACGAAAAGCTCTTAGCATAGAATCTCTACATGGGACTACAAAAGGTAGCGATATTTTTGAAGCTGTTCATAATTCCGTTGTAAAATATGGAGGATTCGGAAAGTGTTGCTGCATTGTAACAGATGGGGCGAAAGCTATGACGGGAACACAAACCGACTTTTGTGGACTATTAAAGCAAAACCCAGTTAATATGGTTCATTGCATAATACACCAAGAAGATAATGTAATCTAATAATTTGAGACTGTGTGTGAGGGAATGCGGAACGATTTCCGATATTTGTTTTTAAAAGTTGGTGGTGCTGGTGCAAGTTCTATAGGCAATTCATAAACTTTTTCCGTTGTTGGATGCGTTCTTGGTGTTTCCATTGAAGAAATTGTGGCAACCTCGTGTGGGATAGCAGTGAGGGTGGATGCTGTTATTATTGGAGAGGATATATTTATCGTAGAATGTGATTTTGATATTTTTGAGGATGCTTTTCCTTTCCAATATAAATAAATTCCTACGACTGTTAGAAAGGCAGTTACTAACGAGAGAAGCCCGGTGTTAGTATATGTAAACATTTTATGAGCAGACTGTACCTTTTCGTGTTTTGCATGCCTTATCTCATTGTCTAATTCTTTGAAATTTAGAGCAGCTTTTTTAAGTATTTCTTGAAAGTTGGGATGTGATGAGGTTATGGTTAGATTTCTTAGTTTGGTTGCGTTAAAGATAGATAGCTTGAGTGAGGAGTCCTCGAAATTTAATTTGGGGAGGGAAAGGTTTGCATACACATACGTATTTAGTACATTAATTGAGTTACCTCTTGTGGGGAGCTCCCAGTGTCCTAGGGTAAATTTGCAAGATGCATTAAGATGTAAGATGCCAGGCCCGGAGAGAGTCTTTTGGAAAACTCTGTTTGGACATTGAGCTTGTAGAATTTTGTCTTCGTGGAATACAAACTGCCAATGGTTGGGGGCGGTTAATTCCGTCACAACATTGGGAGGCTGAGGTAATAATTTTACTGGACATGTGAGGACATTTTCATTTTGGTTTTTATAAAGGCTGTTAACACATGATTCCTGTAATTGGTGGTCAATAGAATGGGGCTTACTCTGTCTGCAGAGATAGAGTTCAGTTTCTCGATATGTAGATAGAAGACGACATAAAGTATTGAGCTCACTTTGAAACATAACAACGGTCTGCTGAGGAATATTATTTTTGAAAAGATAATCAGCGTCAATATCTAACAAAGCGTAGACTCCATCGGTTTTTTGGAACGGAAGGGGGTGAATTTTGCTGATGTAAAACTCTGGCGAGGTACCTACGGGTATAACAATTTTAATAAGTATAGGATCGGGCAGGTAGAGGCTTTGTACCGATATTACCTCATTAATAATGGAAGTATCTCGAAGTAAATGGTTAATCTGGGAATACAAGGTTATATTTTTATATAAATTTTCCAAGTTCTCTGAACGTAAAAGAAGTGGGTGTAATCGGTGTTGTTGCAATGCATTTATAATTGTGAAAATTTTCGAAAGAGTGTTTTGTACATGCTGTAACTGAGATAACATTGTCAGAATAATCTCGTTCAGTTCAGCTTGTATTCTATTTCTATGAATTTCCACGTCAAACTCGCTCATAGTGCCATTAACTTCTAGAAGAAAACTATTGACCACCTGTATTAAATGGTCCTGATTTTTTGTCAAGTCTAGTATTGGCGACGATAGCGATTCAAAATTTGACTTCATTAAAGTGAGTTGTTTTTCCAGAAGATGAATGGATTGATCTTCTTGGTTTTCTAACGCATCTAGGCGACTGTAGATATTGTTGGCATCGTCATTATCCATTGTACCAAACAAAAACTTGCTCACTTTCCCACCAATATCCAATAACCCTCGTTTTTCGCGATGTCGCGCTAAGAAAGAGGTCAATTCAGATATTTCTTCCTGGACGTCTATTATATTTCTTTTAAATAAACTATCCCAGAAATTGCACCTACCCTCTTTATTTTTACCTTTGAAACTGCACAAGTTTAATAGGTTGTCATCGCAGTACCTCAGAAAATCAATGGTTGTTGTCCAATTAGGCATTTTCATGCGAGTGACCACCGTCCACGTCGTGTGGTAAAATACTGCAGTTCCTATTGGTTCCATCAAGACTTCCCTTTCCGGCTCCAGTAGTTTTATGTCGAAGGGAGTACTGGTGATCCACTGCCACGTAAGTGTGGTTATTAGAAAACGGAGTATTTTCATACCTAAGAAAATTCAGCGGTTAGGACAGATTCTTTCTTTGTATATATAACTAGAGATAAAGAAATCGAAAGTGAAAAAAAGAATAAGAGGAAAAAAAATATTTGTTTGTTTTACTTATTTCCAAAGTTTTAATTTATTATTATGTACACGCCGCTTACCGTTTTTAATTCGTATCACCGTATTTACTTCCGAAGGTACTTCAATTACATTGTACGGTCCTAACCATTCAGGAGAAAACTTTCCTTTTTTAACCGGGTTCTTTAGCAGCACTTGATCGCCAATATCGAAAATTAAAGGCCGAGTCGTTTTGTCATATTGGGTTTTGGAGTACTCTTTACTTTGTAGTAAATTATTACGCGCAATTGCATATGCTTGTTGTACAATACTTCTTAATTTAAAGTAATAGTCTTCAAAGTTGTATACTGGCTCAGGCTCTCGTTGCAAATTGTTAGGAATTTCCGCAGTGAAACCGAACAAACAGTCCATAGGCGTTAGCTTAGTTCCTCTATGTTGGCTGTTATTTCGGACGAACATTGCTGCCCTAAGATGTTCATCCCATGTACGGGGGTTAGACTCAACGAAGATTTTCAGATACTCGACCAAAGGCCTATGATACCGCTCCAAAGCTCCATTGCTTTGCGGATGGTACGCGGTAGTCTGTATTTTCTTGACCTTAAGCATTTTACATACTCTTTTGAACAAATCGCTTGTAAAGTTTGTCCCTTGATCTGTAACCAGTACTTTGGGGATTCTGTAGCGCGTTATTATTTCATTAAAAAATGCCTTCGCTACTGTTGATGCTTCTGCGTCTGGTATAGCGCCACAGTCCATGAACCTCGTCAAATCATCTTCGAAAGTTAAGATATACTTATTACCTTCACTCGTTTCTTCTAAAGGGCCTACAAGGTCCAAATAAACTTTCTCGAAAGGTTCGCGAGCGGTGTCTGTTATTACCGTGGGCATTTTGTTTTTACGACTAGCTTTATAACGTTGACATTTAATACATTTTTTTATGTATTTATTTATATCCGATAACATACCTTTCCATTTAAATTCTCTGCGGATTTTATAAAATGTTTTCCACACGCCTTGGTGACCGCCCAGAGGTACATCGTGGAAGTTATGTAGGATAGTCTCAATTTCGTTCCTATCTTTCAAGATTCGAATTTTGTCTTTAGTGCTAATTTCCTCCTCATTTGTTATATCATCAGCTTCTTCGTCTGAACTGAGTGGAGTCTTCTGTGTGTGTACTTCCATAGTAGAAGGAACCTTGGTTGTGTGATTCAATGGTATGTCCTGTATACGTTGAGGCTCCCCTGATATTAAAGGCAAGTTATAGGGGCCCTGTTTGGCTTGAGATCGTGTAACCACCAAGCAGTTGCTTTTGCTGTTTTCCTGATCTTGAGTCGCGGAACTTGCTAATTCTGCGCTAAGAGGTGAAATTCTAGATAGCGCATCTGCATTTGTATTATATTTGCCGGGCTTATATTCAATATCGAAATCATAGTCTGACAATATCACATGAAACCGAGCTAGACGCGAAGTGGTATCTTTTACCTTGAATATTCCTTTTAAAGGCTTATGATCCGTATAAACCGTAAATTTTCTTCCCAACAAGTAGCATCGAAAGTTTTTGACCGCCCACACAATGGCCAGGAGATCTTTTTCTGTTGTACTATAATTTTTTTCTGCCTGGTTCAGGCTTCGACTTGCGTATGCTATGGGTTGATCTTTGCCTACTTCTCTCTGAGAGAGCACAGCTCCCAAAGCATCATTACTGGCGTCGGTAGTTAATATGAACGGCTTAGAGAAATCAGGGTATAACAAAAGCGGAGGTGTAACTAAAGCATGCATTAGTGCACAAAAAGAATTTGGGCATTCCTCGGACCATTTAAATTTTACATTTTTCCTTAGTAGTTTGTTTATTGGGCTTGCTATTTTGGAAAAATCGCGAATGAACTTCCTGTAATAATTTGCCAATCCCAAGAAAGATTGCACTTGTTTAACTGTTTTGGGAGTTGGAAAATTTTGGACACTTAAAGTTTTCGCAGGGTCTGGCAAGGCACCTTCCTTACCACATTTGTGTCCTAAATAGACAACTTCACGACGTAAGAACTGACACTTTTCCGGTTGTAATTTTAGGTTATTTTCCCTTAGCCTCTGGAATACTTCCAACAGTTTGGCGTTGGGATCATTCAGACTTTTTCCATAGATGACAATGTCATCTAAATAAACGAAACATTTAAATCCCTGCAAACCCGTCAAGATATGGTTCATTATGCGTTGAAACGTTGCTGGTGCTCCGGTGAGTCCAAAAGGCATCCGTTTAAACTCATAATGTCCATAATTAGTGCTGAAGGCAGTTTTTTCTCTGTCTCGTTTATCTACTTGTATTTGATGATAACCACTTGCCAAATCTAAAGTTGTGAAGTATCTTGCGTGACCCAACTGATCTAAGATTTCTTCTATTCTCGGTAACGGGAAAGCGTCTTTGACAGTAACTTCATTTAACTTGCGGAAGTCGACGACAATTCTCCATCGTTTGGTACCATCCGAGCCAGGCTTTTTTGATACTACTAGTAATGGGGAGTTCCATGGGCTTTTACTGGGAGTTATGATATCATTTCTGAGCATTTCCTGAACTTGTTCATTTATTATCTCCTTTTGACTCTGTGGTAATCTGTAATTCTTCTGGTTAATTGGTGCCTGGTTTTCTTTTACCTGTATTTTATGTTTTAGTACTGGAGTGTACGTCAAAAGATCATCTTTCAAATGAAATATATCCTCATAATCTTCACAAATTTCCCATATTTTGCCCCTCTCCTCAGGGTTTAATTCTTCATCTAGGCTTATTTCTTCATGTAGTTTTTGCAATCGGTTAATATCGCGATAAATTCTTTGGCAAGTACTATTCTTCTTTACTACAGTTGCTGTTTCCACTGCATTTATTTCCTTACTTTCATTCACCATTTTCTTCTTTAGTTTCTCAACTTTTCCTTCACTATGTCCTACAATATCATAATCTTCCAGTTTCTCAATCTTGGGATTAATATTTTTCAGTATAACCGCCATTTCGTTGATGTTTACTATACTTATAACAATGTGTTGGTCCTTTGGATGCACTATACAATTTGAAATAAACACTCCAGGGCTCAGCTCTTCGGCTAAACAAATCAAATCTCCTTCATTTGAACAAGCTGTCTTGACCAAAACTTCTGATCGAGCAGGGATATGAACTTCTCTCGAAGTCAACTCATTTTCCTTATGGAACTGAACATTAGTAAATTATTCAGGGCTGCTCTCTTGTTGCGAGTCTTTTATTTGATCAGCTAGCATAATGCGGGCAGACTTTTGTTCAGCATGTCTTGGCTTGCCGAGATTGCGGGTTACTCTCTGAGTCTCCTTCCCACAATCCAACTTTGGACTAGCCTTGGCACTTGAACTTTCTTCTGAATGCGTAGCAGTTTCTTCAAATGGCACTTCGAATTCTACTTTATTGATTTCCGTGCGAGGAAAAAGTAGTCGTTTTCTAGGACCTTCAACATTACAATTATCTTGGAGAAAGTCATTTCCTAACAATCCATCTTCCGGAATGTTAGTACCCGTACTTACTACATTTAATTTACAGGGTAACTCTGATTTCAACACAAAAGTTCCTGTACAAGTCCTTAAAGTATTTTCTTTGCCATGTACTGAATTTATTCGAATTTGTTCATTCTTATTTACTTTGGTTCCCGTCTTCAGAACGTTTTCCTTAATAAGGGTTACCTGGGAGCCAGTATCTATCA
Organism: Dioctria rufipes; assembly: GCA_963924295.1. Taxonomy (NCBI): domain Eukaryota; kingdom Metazoa; phylum Arthropoda; class Insecta; order Diptera; family Asilidae; genus Dioctria; species Dioctria rufipes. The sequence goes on along the minus strand of CAWUPM010000189.1, from coordinate 42,376 downwards.
AAAATTTCATTTCACGCTTTTTACTTACATCTAACGGCAACTTAACTACAGAGTCATGAGGAGTTTGCGATTCAAAATTTCTTACTTCGTTAAGGCTCTTTTTTATTTCTAAGAAAGTTACTGCCGATCGGGGTGCGATCCGATCGGCGCCGTCAAGTTTCCCGAGTTTTCTTGTTTTTCTTCCCATCGTCTTTTCGTAGCGCAATTAAATACTGTATGGCCATGCCTTTCGCAGAAATCGCAAGTGACCATTACCTGTCTTACTTCCGAGGGTCGATCACTTACTCGCCTACAGCTTCTTGCATCGTGACCCGAAGTCTTACACCTTTGACAATAGATCGAGTTATCGGAGGCTCTGCAGTCTCTACTCAAATGATTTGGTTGTCCACACTTAAAGCAGGTAATGGGGGCTGAGTTTCGTGGAGGAGCACCATATGCGGTACGTCTAGGATACTGGAAACTTTCATATCGTGTTCGGGGCGTGATTTTGTTCTTGGTATTGATAATTTTGTGGATATATGCGTACACTTGGACGTTCTGAAAAGTGTGAGAAAGGTCTACGGCTATTTAGCCCATTCCTATTTATTTCACTTTGGCCAGGGAGGTTATTTACACCACCAAAAGGGAAGTTATTGGAGTTTACACCACCAAAAGAGAAGTTATTGGAGTTTACACCACCGTAAATTTGATTTTCCGTGTCTTGTATAAAGCAAACCTTTTGTATTAAATCTGTAAAGTTTGAACTATCTGACATGCAGGCATATTGCTTGAGTGTCATACTTAAAAGTCCTCTCCTAAAAACTTGTGTGGCCATATTTTGATATTCTTTTATCATTGGTTCTGGATCTGTTTTGCATTTTTGTCTCAAGTTCATCTCGCATTCTTCTAGACGTTCTTTTACTCGTTGACCAAACTGTCTCACCGTTTCTCCATTGAGTTGTCTACAGCTTTGCATGTCATGGGTGAGGAAGTAATAGGCCGTTAAGGTCTCCTGCAATTCCTCCCATGTTTTAAAACTGGTATTCTTGCAAATCTCATAAGGAATTTTGCGCAATTTTAGTTTGGGGAGAAAAGATAAGAAAATTGCCTTCTCTTCTTCATTCAAAGAATTGCAATACGCCTGTGAAATATTCAAAAACACTTGTAAATCGGATTCTGCTGTTGAAGATGGCTCACCGGAAAATGTTGGCACTATTTTGTTTATGGTATCTATTATGGTGGACGTTGGTTCGCAGTGAAAAGTCTTGCTAAGACTGGTGCTGTTGTTGGGGTTGGACATTGTTCCAGAAAGAGTTGGAGTTTGTGTTATTTCGGAAGGTGGAGAAGTTACTTGAAAGTGTTCTAAGTCAGTGAAAAGATCTTGATTTTTCTGAACCAACTGCTTAACTAAGGTGGTTCCTTTCGCAATTTTTTCACAGAATGCCCTAATCTGATTGTCCGTTTCTTCGGCGGTTTTAAGCAGTAGATCAGTAGCCGTAGTTGAATGGACTGAATTTATAAAGGTTTCGGCAGAACTCGTAGTGGGAGTAGGAGGTTTCGCTATTCTATGACCTGATCGCAATACTGTTTCTTCAAGTGGTTCAATATCACCTAGAAGAAAACTTACTTCCCTATTTTTGGGTTTAGGGGCATCTGCACCTCTACCTTCTAATCTGGACATGCGCTATACAGGCACCATGCGTGGGTCGATAAAATTAAAGAAGTTTATAGTTTAACTCATGAAATGGCATTCAGAAGCTCAAAATTTAATCAAATGGATTACCGCAGAGTACCTTCACACACAGTTAACAAGGAAAGTTTAAGAAAATTTAACTTCTAATATATGTATATATAAATTGGAGCTCAAAAATAAAAACCACTGATTCCGTAACTCATAAGCTACTATTATGTATATGCACGAAAATATTTTTTATGTTACGAATCTCCGAAAATAATAATAAATAATCTTACGTTACTATAAAAACTATATATGATATGGTATAAATAAGAATAAAGATAAGATACGATATAGTGCTTACTGAATTTTAATAGGCTGCTGGATGCTATATCTGTTGACAACTTTGAATTCTTCTTCGGTTTTTTGCGTTTCAATTGGCTGATTGATGCTCTTTTCGTGGACGACTTTCACTTAAGTTCTTCCTCAATTTCTATCTTTTTATAGGCTACTGGCTGCTCTATTTCTTTTTTACAATGTAACTTTTACACACTTTTGCTTTTCGTAGATCGTAGTGAGCCTCGTTCTAGCTTTCATGTAGGTTTGGATTCGGATATAGCTTTTCTAATACCAGTATCAGTATTATTAAATGATACAACGCTATCTAATTTTTCCGAATCCTACCGGCTGCGCCAAATGTGGTGTTTAGGTTTGTACACACTGCGAGATAATGGATGTGGAGGCTTTGATTACAAAAAGGCGAAAATGGCACACAGTTTAAGCTTTTATTTTCGTAGTTATTAATTTATTATTTTTACACTTTAACACTTATAAACTCTTATAACTACACGACTTTAATAATTACACCGCTTATAAAATTTAATAATTAAACCGCTTCGATACTTTAATAATGACACCGCTTGTTCTGTCTTCTTTAACTTTCCACACAAAACTCTACTCACAACTCTTCTACTCTATCCGAAATTAATTGGTTCATTCAAAAAAAAAATGCAGAATCGACTACATGTAATTTCTGTGCCAGAATATTTTAATGTTTCCAAACAAGATTATTTTTATTTCCTACTTCGCTTAGTTTACCTGCGAAGTAGGTCATTATTGCAATAAATTCTGATCAGCCACTAGGTCATTTTTTATTTATGCTGACCGGGCATTGATCAGTGCACGTAAAATTCTTTTATTTTATTTATCTTTGCAATTGTTACGATTGCAAAGACACTTACATATGAATTAATTTATAACATGAAAACATTTAGAAAAACGTTTTGAAATTAATCTTCGCTAAATGAGGAAATAATTATACAACATAAGCTCCTGAATTCATCACTCGGCAATAAGTTCCAGCTGGTGAAGCAATTCAAGCAATTCAATTTAATTGCACATATTTCAGGGGCCCACACAAGAGTCTGCTTGACAGTTCATGCTGTGACAAGCAAGAGACCGCCAAGCCCTATCATACAATACGACAGAATAACACGACACTGCAGTCAATTACTCCTCCAAAACTAATACAGCAAACTTCGAACAAAGCTACAATCAGTCTTAAGGCATCAGCCAAATCACAAGTCTTACTGGTAAAAGCTGTGGTGGACATCGTCAATGCAACAGGAGCTCTGGCTCCATATCGAATACTGCTTGATTCAGCGTCACGATTACATTTTATCCGGGACAGTTTTGTTAAACTGCTAGGTTTAAAGAGACACAAAATTAGCACTCCGATTATTGGCATCAGTGGACACGAAACCGTTGCCAAACACCAGACTAAATTAGCCCTACACTCTAGAGCAAATGATTTTACTACGACACTTACAGCTTTTGTACAGCCGAAGATCAGCGACTATCAGCCAGCAACATATGTGTGTGCCTCAAGATGGGAAATTCGAGCGAACCTCCAGTTGGAAGATCCTGATTTCTATCAGCCTCAAGCAATCGACATGCTGAGAAGCAGACTTGTGCTATGATTTCTTACAAGGTGACCAGATTAGAGTATCCAACAATCTGCCGCTCCTACAAAACACCCGCTTGGGCTGGATTGTAGCAGGGAGAACTCCAAATTCGTCTTCCATCAGTCACTTCCAATGCAGTATTGCAACTCAGCTTTCAGTAGCAGTTCTGGAGAAACAATTACTCAAATTTTGGGAATTAGACCAAAATGATGCACCATCAAACCGGATGACAAAGGAAGAATACGAATGCGAGCAGCACTTTCAAGAGACATTTCAACGTTCTCCATCAGGTCACCTCTTCGTCCAGTTACCATTTCGCGAGCCACCACACAAGTTGGGATCCTCAATTGAGATGGCAACAAAACGATTCTATTGTCTACACAAGGAACTCATCCCATCGGAAAATTATTACTTACCACATCACTGCCTTGTTAAACCTGAGAGTTCGAGCACGAAAATCCGTGTAGTGTTCGATGCGTCAGCTAAGACTACAACTGGCAAGTCTCTCAACGACATCCTCAAGATTGGACCAACTGTACAATCAGATTTGTTTTCCATTCTAGTAAGATTTAGAATGCACAATTATGTTATGACCGCAGAGATATGCAAAATGTATCTGCAAATTCAAGTGGATCCCGAGCAAAGAAAATGTCAACTTATTCTCTGGCGCGAGCACAGAGACAGGCCTCTTCAGACATACCAACTGAAAACAGTGAAATATGGCACCGCTTCAGCACCCTTTATCGCTACAAGGTGTCTTAATCAATTAGCCCTTTTGGAAGTCGACATCTTTCCTCTAGCAGCTAAGGTCATACGAACTGATACTATGTTGATGACATCCTAACTGTAACAGACTCCATTGATGATACCATCAAACTAAGAGAGGAGTTAGTGGAACTTCTAATAAGTGGAAATTTTGAACTAAGGAAGTTCTGTTCAAATCACCCAGATATATTGTGTACAATTCCTGAAGAATTAAGAGAAAAACTACTACTGCTCCAAGGGGACGAAATCGAGAAAACCCTAAGAATGATTTGGCAACCAAGGGATGATGTCCTTCAATTCAAAACAACACACCATGAGTCAAATAAGACTACCAAGCGAACAGTTCTGTCAGACTTCACTCGTATTTTTGACCCACTTGGACTAATTGGACCTGTGACAGTTTTTGGCAAACTGTTTGTACAGGATCTATGGAAATCAAACATTTCGTGGTAGGAAGAACTTCCAAAACCGTTAAAAAGAAGGTGGCAACTCTTTCAATACCACTTGAAAGAGCACAGTTGTCTCAAAATCTCAAGACACGTATCATTCACCGATCTAGTGGAGCTTCAATTGCACGCCTTTTCAAATAGCAGTGAATCTGCATATGGAGCTGGTTGTTATATCAGAACGGTAGATGACTTCGGCCAAATACGAGTTCAATTGTTGTGTTCAAAGTCAAGATTAGCAGCCATAAAATCGACAACGCCAGCAAGTCTAGAACTGTCTCTTTGCAGAATTGGTGGAGCGGATACGTCAATGTCTACCGAAGAATTTATCTAAGGTTTACTACTACACCGATTCAACAATCGTTCTTTCATGGATTGCTGCACCGTCCTACACTTGGAGCACCTTTGTCGCAAATAGGGTGGAAAAAATCCAACAATTAACTACTGAACATCAGTGGTATCATGTAGAAGGTACCCAAAATCCTGCTGATATCATCTCCCGCACCACTGCAAGAGGTGCATGAAACTCGAGAAAAAAAAAATCGCATTTTCAACAAGGTTAAAGACAGAAAATTATACGGACATAATTGCATATGTCTTCCACAAGAACTCCTTCACGAGGCTTCAACGAATCTTCACTTACTGCATACGTTTCTGGGAAAATTGCAGACTACCAAAGGAGCGTAGATCAAGAGGCCTTCTAACGATATCAGAACTGGACATTGCGCAAAATGGCCTAGTCAGAAATGTAGAGCGCATAACGTTTAGCAAAGTGTTTCAAAATCTCAAGGATAACAAATCGCTCCACACCAGCACTTCAATCCAATCGTTGAACCCATTTCTGGATGAAGCAACTAGCGTCATTAGGGTTGGTGGTCGGTTAAATGTTACTTCCAAGTTATCGCATGCTCAGCGAGTTGTTGCTTAATCATCTTCGCACAAAACACATGCATGAAGCTAAACAGACACTAATAGCAATCATGTCATGAGACGAAGATTCTGCATCATAGACATCAGGACACTAGCACGACAGATAGTGCATAGGTACATTCGCTGTTTTAGATGCAAACCACAGAGCATCACTCAAATCATGGCCGATCTACCAGCCAGAGGGGCAACTCATGCACAACCATTTCACACCACAGGAGTTGATTTTTGTGAACCGATTGTCATTCACCACAAGCTACGATGAGCCATCTCAGACAAAGCATATATCGCAGCCTTTGTTTGCTTTGCAACAAAGGCGGTTCATATAGATCTCGTCAGCAATTTAAGTTCTATCGCCTTCATAAATACATTAAAGCGATTCATTTCTCGAAAAGGACTTTGCGCGACGATTTCCTGTGATAGTGCAACCAATGACGTATTCAAATTACAGGAATTAAAGGAGTCCATACACGAACTTTGCTCACAAAATCGCATAGACTGGAAGCCAATACCCCCACGTTCACCGCATTTTGGAGGTCTCTAGGAAGCAGCCGTAAAATCTGCGAAGAAACATCTTGTACGGCAAACTAGAAACGCGAGCCTGACGCATGAAGAACTGCATACAGTCATCACTCAAATCCAAGCTATTCTCAACTCACGGCCTTTAACGCCCATGTCATCCGATCCAAACGACTTGAACGCTCTGGCGCCAGGACACTTCCTGATAGGCAGGCCATTAACAGCCTTTGCAGAACCAGATGTAAGTGCCCTAAATATAAACAGTCTTACAAGATTCAGACGACTGCACCATATCCAGCAATCATTCTGGAAGAGATGGAGAATATCTACAGGACCTGCAACTAAGATACAAGTGGAAAAACAAACAACATGACTCAAAAAAGAGCAACCTAGTAATGTTAAAGGATATGAACTTACCCCATCTTAAATGGGCTCTTGGTCGCATTATAGACATATTTAATGGACCGGATAATCACACCATGGTTGTGAATGTGAAAACAGCATCTGGCATTTTCAAAAAAGCGATCCACCACCTGTGTCCATTACCAATTGAATAGTAAAACAATAACCATCATGACAAAGATTCAAACAGCCAACAAGTTACCGAAACAATAACAAAGGGAGCTACACGCCCCCTACTGCAAGGATCTCGAAGAACTAAGCCCGCGGCAACAGATGACATCACGGCTAGTCCCCCTACCAAAAGGCGAAACCTGTGCTCTGGCAAGAAAGTCAATCATCCATTGAAAGGCAGATTCTTGCCTATAAACCCAAACTGGTCAAATTGGCTAGGATTCTCAAAACATGCAAAACCCACACAACCAAGCATAACGGCAGAAGTGAGCAAGGGTATTTCGCAACAGACCCAAGTTTTCGGTAAACTACAAAGAGGTAATTCGTTGGCTGTCAGTTTTCTCCTGCTAACATCTTTAGTGCTGCCAATATTCGGAGCACCTTTTAATGAGCCAGTGGAGATAGCACCAATCACATATAAACCTGGGTTATTCTTCGAATCTATAGGCCAGTCTCAAATAATAAACAGTGAATGGAACTTGCTTCTTTATTATAATCTAACAAATTACTGGACTGAGTTTCAAGGAACCAGGAGTTGTATAGCAGCAATAGACCAGTTTGCAATGCAACAACAATCTGAAAGAATCATTATCTGGAGATACTATGTAACGTACTCCTCAGGTACGTATGCCCTAACTCAGTAGATGGGTGTGGATACAATCCTAGAAACAGGAAACTCTTAAGGGCGCCACTGGGTCTTTTGCGATTGGCAGGGTAGATCACGAAACCTGTCTATTAAAAATTCGATCACTCAATTTAAAATAATGGAATTTAATTGGTTACAAGACTTATCGCGGTGGTTTCATACCGCCGCAAAGAAAAAAAATATAATAACAAAAAAAAATACAATCACTAAATCTTTATGACGCTAACTCGTCGTCGCCAACCAGCCATTTGTTTACCAACCAAAATTTAATGAAGAAAGAAAAATTGAAAATTGGAAATAAAACAATAACTTAGCTTTTGCAATGTAACCGATCCTTCCACGTGGTAGTCTTATTTTTCCAGTACACTATCCAGATCCCCTTTTAACGAATTACTTTTAAGTTATGTTACGTACATTTATTTATTTATTATTCACTTTTAGTCTGCTTGTTTAGCTTAATGTGGTTTCAGGTAGTGTGTCGTCTTTTTTTTTTGTTTTTTGCCAACCGTGTTATCAAATTTCTTTTTCTCGACCAGCGTTTTTACTCCTCGACAGCCGAAAACCAGAAGCCCTCTTGACTTTTTTTTTTTGGCTCCTCTCGATTCCGTTCTCGAATTTTTTTCGAGACTTTCGAACATCCGCTTTTTTCCACTGCTGCCAATAGTTTATTTAGACCAATGCACAGATTTGTTTATACAGTTGACCCCTTTTTTTTTTTGTTTTTTTAACTTATTGTTTATTTCACATAATTAAGTAACTTCCAATTAGGCTACAACATTATTATTTTATTATAGTTTCGAAATTGAAATTGTTTGTTTACATCTTTTTTCCTTGTATAGCTCACAGCTATATTGATATACATGTATATTATAATCTTCGAGTGTTTATTTGATCTTGCTGTTGAAAGTTTTATTGTCGTTAGTCTTCTGTTTAAGTTATTGATTCTATTAGGATTTTAGGTTCATTAGGAGACCTGGACTAGCATTTTATTTTATACCCAATATATGTAGTGTATGCAACGTTATTACATAGTGTATATATCAATCTTTCACGGGGAGGATGGTCCATCAACGCTCATCGTTTACGCCTACATTGGTTGAATTACTACGAGGCTAGTTGGCTGCGCGAGTACAAGGTCAAAACAAACAAATATAAATTCGACGTTTATCTTAAAATTATCCAAAGGATAGGGTTAATACAATGTCAACAAAAGTTATGATCAATGTCTAAACTTGAAATTATTGCACTTCTAACTACAGAACTAGATTTAACTTAGAGTGAGATGCTATTCTTGATAAACAAAATATAAAAATTTAATACGAGTATGGAAGCACCTCTTAACTCTATACACAATTCATACTACTTATCTATTATCTTGTTGCAATAGTGATTAGTCGTAATGCCCGGTATGTTGATGAAATTCCAATATAGTGTCTACACTTTTCATCGACCCTCCTGAATATCCAGCTACTTTTCTTTATTTTCACTCTCTAACTAGACTGAGTGTACTTCGGAGAATCTACCGTCTCTCCAATAAACGAGACTGAATGGATCCCCAAAATTCATAAGGCCATGTTTCATTCCCCAGAAGAAATCAAAAGCCGTTGTGAACAATTTAGTGGTTGTGGAAATAAGAATTTGGCAAGAGCATCATAAATCGTACTTAATAAACGACACGCACAACACTAAAAACGTAAACAAAGTGATTTTGGGGCGTAACAACTAAATCAGTTCGAGCATCAGACCAGAGAAATAGGGGAAGCAAGTGACCTTTTATACAAACGAGGTGGTGGCCACAAAATGGTCTCGGACGTGGGAGGGAGTGCCGGTTTTTAATGGACAACTCAGTTTTTTCAAATTCAAATATGAAATTTTTTATTCAAATTAAAAGCTTATAACTATATCACAAATTCATTAACAAAATTCAGAACTAAAAACTAACCTACAAACTACTAAAAATTCAATATAAAATTCAATAAAAAAATAATAAACAAATTAAAATTCAAAATGAAAACCAATGACCTCCCGCTCAGGCGCTGCAAATTTTCTCCTCGTTCTGAAAAAGGGAGAGAAGACTAGAATTATTATCTGTCATAAAAACACAGAAAAAGGGAAAATCTTAATGCTGCTAGTGCGTGAGGGCACAAGGGCAGCAAAATGCTTCTACAGAAAAACTAATTCAGATTAGTCTCTGAATATAGATTTATTGTATTAAAGGTGGTAACAATATGTTTCTATTAAGTAGAAGCCTTTTTATGGTGCGTGAGGGCACAAAGGTAGCAAAATACCTTTGCTCGTACGTGAGGCCACAAGGAAGTAAATTCCTATAATTGTTAACTTAGTCAGATTAGTCTCTGACAGTATTTTGAGCGTGCGCAGGAGTGTAGCAATATGCTACTACAAAGAAGAAGAGCAGATTAATCTCTGCAGCAGAATTATTCTTCTGTAAATATGAGCAGGAGATGTAGCAGATTATTCTCTGCAGCAGAATTATTCTTCTGCTTAGACGTGGGCAGGAGTATTGCAGATTAATCTCTGCGCAGAATTAATCTTCTGCTTAGGTGTAGGAAGGGGTGTCGCAGATTAATCTCTGCGCAGAATTAAACTTCTGCTTAGGTGTGGGATGGAATTTAGCAGATTAATCTCTGCGCAGAATTAAACTTCTGCTTAGGTGTGGGATGGATTTTTGGAAATGATAGGAGTTTCAGATTATTCTCTGAAATATAGAATTAATCTTCTATAATGAGGTGGGAATATTCTTGTATTTAGATTAGTCTCTAAACCAGATGAGCTCTGGACCAAAAATGATTTTCTGCTGCGGCTCGTCGGCTTTATATAGCCGCCGCATCCAGATATGAGCTGTCGCCTCTCGGTGTTGCCCTAGTAACGATTGATGCGATGTCTGAACGTACCTCATACAGCTGATTGACGTAATGTCAATTGTTGTCATCAATAAATGTAGGAGGAATGTATGTTTAAGGTAAGTTGATGAAATTTTTTATAAAATTTGTTAAAAATAATAATAATTTGATATGTTTTAGGTGTTTTATCTCTTCGTTGGAATCTTTGGACGTCGCTAGGTCAAAGGAAGGAAATTCACAACAGTCAGATAAGTGCTTTTTGTTGATTTCATTTAGAATTTGGTTCTTTGTGGTTCCTTTGTTTTTTCTTTTTAGGAATGTGTTTACATCGGGGGAATCTCAACACGTCCGTGGACTGAACAATATGGATTCAGCTTCACACACCCAATAACTGGCTATTTTCATTGGATGCAGAAACTACACTCAATATTGTCTGCGGATCCGAAGTCCTACTCAAAACACTTAACGGAAGTGGAATCTTCAGGCTACGACCAGACTGCACAGTCAAACAGACTTCCATGACGATCAGCGGACACGGCCGGTATCAAAGAAGTAACCTTACCTTCGCACTTATCCCACGGATAAACATCAGTCTAGAAGACCATCTGAGTGTAACACAAAGGACTCCGGAACTCGCCTCATCCGAATTTCATCTGCAATCTAATGCACGAGAAATGAAGGAACTAACCTCTAGAATCATAGGCCTCAAGGCAGCTTCAACCTTTCCCGAACAATTTAACGTCCTTGATGTCCATCACTATACCATAACTTATCTATCAGTGACGGCTTTGCTAGCAATCTTCAGCTACTTAACGTATTTGCGGTGTAAGAAAACTAACACCTTTAAACTACCTGGAGCATCACAAGGGGAGCAGCATCAAACTATCTCAAAAAAACGCAAGGGCCTAGATCAGAAATTTGTGTTTTACAGCAACTCAAGAGGGGAGGATGTTTAAACATTAAACATTAAAAAACAATCAACAAATTCAGAAGTGAATAACTTATGTTGAAGAGAAAAACATGCAGAACAAATTCAATTTAATTAGGTAAATTTCATTTACTTTTGCTGCAACACCTGCAGACAAATAACAATTTCACGCATGAAATTTGCTGTCAATTAAATTTGTTAAATTGAGTTAGTTGATTCTGCATATTTGTCATTAAAATTTGTATATAAATATCGAGCTTTGTTAATAGAATTTAGAATAAAGTTTTTAATAAATGAAAGCGTTGTTCTGTTGTTCTGGGTGTTATTAAGAAGGCTTCTTAAACCAACCAAATCTGAACTGTGTAGGAATCCTTCACGGCTCAAACAAAAATATTAAAGCTAGCAGTTTCAGAAAAACACCAATGAAAATCTAAAACTCAATTAGAAATAGCTGCATTAAGAAAATTCTTTTATTAACTAAATTTTTTAAAATCCAGTAAAAGCTAAGAACTTATAAAAAATTGCTCAGAAAAACAAAAATGCTTTAAGAAGTCCTTTTACAAGAGATTTTCGAAACCTATATAGGTCCATAAATATCCTCTCCCCATTTGCAGTATTTGCCTGATTGTTGAGAGGAAATGTGCGGAATCCATGATTTCGATTTTTATTACTCCTTCTTTCATCCTGGCAAATCTATTGATGAAACGTGAATATGAAATTTTGTCTGCTGTCAGTTCTCATACAGAACGGTTCTTCCTCATAGACTCAGGTGAATAAATTATCACTCAACTTTATGCCTATGCAGACCTATACATATCTAGTAGATATCTAGTTCGAATATCGTAACGTAACGTAAAGAATTGAATCCTTAATAGAACACAAGTCCAATTAGTTGCCAGCTGCGTTATGGAAGTTCCACCTGAATAATTCAGACTGATGTTCGCCTTTAACGAATTTGTTGGTTTTGGAGCATCTATTAACTGAGGTGCACCTTGATAATAATAAAAATTAACGATGGTTGGAAGTTTGAACTTTTTTTTATGGATGGTGCAATCATGACTGTAGGCTTTTAGTTTACAGATATAATTGAAATGGTGAAATGTAGTAATCCAAATGTTTGAAAGAGTGATAATTTTAGAGACACCTTTTAACAAAAATGTTGGAAATAATTTTACAAAGAATATGCGTAAAGGGTCTGTTAAGCCGTAGCCGTAGAACATATAAAACTTACAACCTATATAAACAACGCTAAAACAAACCACGTCGAAATCATCAAATATATTTATAGTAATCCCACGTAGAATTCCATTATGATGTACTTTCACCAAAGGGCATGTAAATCGTAGAAGGATAAAAAGCATTTGCCAGCCCATTCGGGTTTCTTTTTTGTTTTAGAAAAACAACAGAAACCAAGAAAAAAACAAAAATACATTTGATTACTAAAATGTAAATAAATCAAAATTACAAAAAGTTTATCATAAAAACAAACATACCTAAACGCCTAGAATTCTACTCATGCGCTACACAGCAATACTTCAAGTTGTTTGTTATCTGAAAACACAAATATAAATATAAATAACTACAAACATAGGCAGTAAAAGAACATACTTAAGGCCTCGTGCTGACAACACAGCTACCTATATCCAACGTATTTCAGTGCAGTCAGATAATCAGAGTTCTCACTCTCTTCTCAGCACTAATATGTACAGCCGAAGTACAACACATGCAACGCCAAGCAACTTTTTTCTGAGCCCCCATTTACTCTGTACATTTCCAGAGTATAAATAAGGCAGGGGCTCGAGCTGAAAATCATTATATTAAATACCATTAATACAGCTTGCCGTTACGCAACAAAGACATCGCGTAATTAATAGTTTTTGTATCTTTTTCGGACAGTTAAAGTGTGAATAAAGTCATAAGTCAAATCAAGGCCAAAATTAAAGCCTGTACGAAAATGTTAAACAAATATGGCGGGATATCGGTTCTGTTAAAATCGTCATAGTTGAAATAAGTTTCGTTAATCGCGTAAGATCTGGATTTTGGATTTTTTTTTTTTTTTTTTTTGCTGAAAATCATTGCATTTCTAGCAGTATTCCGAGACGGATCAGAGGCTGCCGAATCTGACTTAGTCAAGGAAATCTTTGGGCGAATTTTAACTTACACATAAATTTCTGCGCCTCTGACCAGTGATTTAACTAAAAGGTGGATCAAAGTCAAGGTTTGTATTTTTACAGGTTATTACGAGTGAATCTTCGGCATTTTTTTTATTGCTTTGCGTTTCTTTTTGGTTGAATTTCGTTATATTGCCTGTTAAGATTTTATTTTTTGAGCTTTTTTGACTTATTATTTTGTATATTAGTTTAAATTATCATTGAATTGAGTTATTATTTTGTATTTGTTAAATTTTAATTTTATTTTTGATTTGGATTATCATTTGTTTAAATTATTGTTTTCTTATTATTAATTATCATTCTATTTTGAGCTAAGTAGGTTTTCATGTTCCACAAACTGTAGATAAAAAAAACGAATTTATTATAATAAAATAAAGTTTGAATGTTGCACATATTATCTCAGTCTTATGAATTATCGAGTCATCGCCTCCCCTTATGTCTCCAAGACTGTACAGGCCTAGATAGCGTCTATTTGTCCAAAATAATGCTCCACAGCGCATAGCGGGGGGAAAAGTGAAATAATATTTTGATCTAAATATATTTGGACGTAAAACAATTAACTACGATCTCGTAGGATGCAAAATTTTGCAATCAAAGAAAAGCCCTCCAACAATAAAAATTTACAGAAATTACACGAAATTGTTTAGATTCTTTTTCAGCTATTTTTAGTTACAGGTTTTGGTCGCTGGAGTTTTTCGATGTTCAATAGAAGCGGTATTTATAGGTTATTTTTCAATAATTCGGAAAACGTTTTTGGAAAATCATCCGATATTTTAAATGTAAGCAAAACAATGTCGTGGTTCGTTTTACACTCTATTTTGGCGTTCTATTGTGAACCGCTAAGTCGCTAACTACTATACCTATCACCTATCATGGCTAACCAAAAGTATACAGAACTCAGTTCGAATTGACAGAATGTATTACAAAATTTTTTTCTATGGATTTCAGACATTGCGAGTCTAAGATGTATTGTAGCTACAGAAAATATTTCTAAGAAAACAATGCATGTCCATTACGCTTATAATCTTTTTAACCGTCCAGGAAAAATACTCCCACTCAATCCAACCGACTTCGATTTGGTTTGTTAAGTAATTTTTGCATAAATATTGTAAAGAAAATTTGTTAAGCAAATTTATGGGAAAAAAGTTAGTACGTAGGTACTTCTTTACGTTGCTTTTGAACTGTGTTGTCGGCCATACAAATTATAAAGTACAGGTCCTCCCACATTTCTTAATTCCTCCTTAATGCAAATCAATTAAAAATTTTTACACAAAACTGAAAATTAAATGTATTTATATACAAAGTAGAAAAAAATCAAGTTACAAATAAAAAAATTAACAAATGAAAAACAAAATCTGATGTGGAAGAAAAAAAAGTTGCAATCTCTAGACATCACTATCTATTTCTGAAAGTACTATTTTCGTAGTACCCATTGCAATGTGCAATTTTCTCAGGAATTTGACGTTGGCATAGTAAAATCTTTAGTCTTATCCGAAAACAAGGATACAGTGTATTAAGCGATTGTCCTGCCGAACTACAAAGCAAGCTTCGTACACTGTGGCGGCGTATATGAAATCATATTTCGTTAGGCATACGGGCGATGGATAAAATTATGTATTGTTATCTACACATTTTATTGTATATACTGAGTTCGTAAGCATATTGTTAATTATTAAAAAAAAACCTAAGCGCCCAAAGCATACAGCCTTGACAAACTTCATAATTTACCTAAAAGCTTTCGGACAGCCTACTATTATTGAGATTGCGAACTGTATCAACTTCTTGCGGTTTTTTTTTTGTTTATTTTGTGTTGCTGTTGTGCTGTCCATATGTGAGTTGTTCTAGTGATTAAAAAACCTTTTCATAATCAGGAAAATCAAATGAAAGTGAGGATGAATATAATATGTATACGACGAGCATGTTCCAGTATGAATTTACAATCAGCGTTTAGGTGGATGGCCCTGGCTTTCAGATGAAATTCGCAATGTGATAGCAGAGAGAGATCTCATGGATCTGATTTTCATCAATGTCGCTACATAACGCTGCGGAATAAAGTGACCTCTATCATTCGCTCGGCCAAGCGAGGGTAATCCAATTCCAAGCTAAGTTCTGCTTTGCCTTCTAGAAACTTGTGGGGTAATCTGCGCAGACTAGGTATATACCGCAAAGACTCTTTCTTGTGAACTTGATCGTGATGATCTAAGCAACGCTTTCACATAATATTCAATCCCCGGATAATGGCCTAACATTCATCGAGCACTGATCTGAACTACTGATTAATAATAATTCTGATT
The DNA here is from genome assembly GCA_963924295.1 of Dioctria rufipes. NCBI lineage: Eukaryota > Metazoa > Arthropoda > Insecta > Diptera > Asilidae > Dioctria > Dioctria rufipes. The sequence continues at coordinate 26,628 of CAWUPM010000189.1, read as the reverse complement.
TTTTGTTCAAATGTTTGGATCAATTTTACATATTAAATGCGGTTAATAGAATTAAGTCTTTTACTATTGGCGCAGGTCACCAAGATTTAAAAATTTATTATTCTAACTATTTCTCACGTTCAACATGTGTCTAATAGCTTCGTAGTTTCCACCACTGTTAAAAAATGCTTTTATGTTGCCAGTTCTCGCTAATGTTGTACACTAGGCGATTGCCGATTAACTAACTCTGCTTCTTGATAAATTCATGTATTTTCATATTACTTTCTTTCTGAGTCAAGAATCAGCCTTTACTTTCTAGCTGGAAGTGAGGTCTCAGACCACAAAATAGTTGTGAGTCGGAGTTACCCACAGTGGTTACGAAGATTGGTGTTGCTCGGATCGGAGATCCAGTACTCATATACGCGTTCTGGATTTCATTAGGGCATTCCATTCGATTAATCATAATATTTTGCTTGAATTGCGACAAGATTTCAGTTTCTGATCTACAGGATACAGCTATTTTTCTCATCAAAAATATTCTACTCTGCCATGGCCAATCGGTTACTACTCAAGCAGTATCATCCACCTTAACTCTAGTCGCCATTATCTAATTATAAACCCAGACAAGTCGAATTATTCACTTTTGAATAGAAGTGATTGTGACCTAAATGATCTACCAGTAGTTAAGATCAACGGCATTGTCATACCATATACTAGGTCGATGGTTAAAAATCTGGTTGTTGAGCTAAATATCAAGTTTACTTGTTGTGATTATATACCTAATACAGTTGAATAGGTTTATTCTTCCCTGCGAATGTTAAGAATGACTGGGAATATATTGTCACAATGCATGCGTATGAAGCTTGTCAATGCACTCGGGCTCTCCCACTTTATTTTTGGGAGTCTAATATTTCCTAAACTATTAGCGGAAGTTAATGGTACCTTTCAATGACACGATTCGATTTACATTCGGTTTGCCCAGATTTTCTATTGTTTCTTGATATGTCGATTCCTTCCTTTGATGCTCTATAGCAGGCATGGCCAAATTGCGGCTCGCGAGCCGCATGCGGCTCTTTGAATGAGTGAATGCGGCTCTCGAAAAGAAATGAAAAAATAAGTAATACATATTTAATAATTTATTCAAATTGCTATAAAATTGGAAGTAATACATATGTATAATGTTTAATATAATATGATTTAATAAAATCAATTATTATATTTGTGTATATTTTGTGCTCTTAATCGAAAATGTCTACAAGTGGGATAATTCCCGTAATTTTATACAGTTGTGTTTGGACTCACTTGAGATTTTCGGTCTTATGCGAAAACCTTTGTTATTCTTTAATAGAGGTTTTAAAGCCAAAAATGAAGAAATGAGTATGCGAAAAAGGCTATTAGCGCAAATACAGGCTTAACATGCAAATGTTAAATGACGAAAATTTAACATAGGCTACCCCCTAGTTTAAAGCAATTTTTATTTAATTTTCATACTTTCATTTTCATCGGTTTTCGTGATAAATCTTCTTTTTATTGCAAGTGCGTACCATATTTTCCGTTGCGCTGCTTCAACATAAATTTGCATTGTATGAGTGTGCAAGTATGAGTGTTAAAATGTCAAAACGAAATGCCTGCAATCCCTCAACCTACCATTACAAGGCAAAGATAAAGTTATTACTGATCTTTTTCAACTGTTCTAAGTTTTATTAAAAACATTCAGCTTTTTAAACGCGATTTAAATGCAAAAATGTTTTCTCGTCTGAAGACAAGACTCTCTAAAATTGATGAAATAAAACTGAGTGAATACGACAGTAAATTAGGAGAATTATTAAAAGAATTTCATTTTCGATTTGATGATTTGAATAATTTAAAGATTTCTCTAAACTCTCTTGTAAATCCATTCGAGATTGACGTAGTTAACGATGGATTATCGATTCCTCATTATATTTGAATGAAAGTGTCACAGGAGAAATGGAATTATTAGAACTTCAAGAGGATCACAGTCTTAAAATGCATCACAGATCAACACAATCTACAAATGAGTTTTTCCAATAAGAGGTGTTAATTTGATATTCAAAGAAAAGTGCCATTTTTTTTAGATAAATGATCAGATCTTTACTTCATTATAAAGAGGAAGGTATGCCGTTAATAATGGAAAATAACATCAGCCAAATGACCACCACGACCACGCCTACAGGACCATATCCTTTTCATGAAATTTTCCATAACCAAATCGCAAAGTGGCTGCCCTATGTCCTCGATAGCCTCACGAATTCCATCTTTGAGGTCTTGAATCGACGCTGGGCTGTTGGCGTAGACCTTCTCTTTCACGTGGTCACAAAAGAAGAAGTCGCAAGGTGTGAAGTCACAAGATCTCGGTGGCCAATTGTGATCACCTTTTCGAGAGATAACACGGTCCGGAAACTTTTCGTTGCTTGTATGGGACGTAGCGCCGTCTTGTTGAAAGTAAACGTTGTCCAGATCAATACCATCCAATTCCGGCCATAAAAAATCATTATTCATCTGTCGATAGCGCAATCCATTCACCGTAACTGTTGCTCCAGCCTCATTTTCGACAAAGTAAGGTCCAATGACCCCGCGGGACCATAAATCGCACCAAACAGTCACACGTTGAGGATAGTGAGGCTTTTCAACAATAACTCTTGGGTTTTCCGAACCCCAAATGCGACAATTTTGCTTGTTGACGAAGCCATCGGGGTGGAAATGGGCCTCATCACTCAAGATGAGTTTTCGATGGAGTTCCGGATCATTTTCATGCATTTCAACGACCCAATTAGCAAAGACTCGACGTTGTTGATGATCGACCGGCTTGAGTTCTTGTGTTAACTGAACTGTATAAGCCTTAAGACCCAAATTTTTATGCAAAATACGGTGTAATGACGTTTGTGGAATGCCTAATTCCAAAGAACGACGAGGAATGGACAAACCTGGGTTTTCTTCAACACTTTCGGCTACAGCAGCAATATTCTCGGCTGTTCTTGAGCGACGTGCACGGGTTTTATTCTTCACATCACTAACTTGTCCCGACACCTCGAATTTTTCTACCAATTTCTGTATTGCGGTCCGATAAGGTGCTTCACGACGACCCAAAAATGTTCGAGATTTACGAACCGTCTCTGCCACATTTTCACCATTTTTATAGTGAATTTTAATAATTTCAATGCGTTGCTGAATCGTGTGCCTTTCCATTTTTATTAATGGCGTAGTTTCTACTTGTCAAATGTTAAAAAATGACAGCTCCAAAAGTGACATCTACCGAAATAGCGGGCTAATTAAAATAACACCTCTTATTGGAAAACCCTTTAGTATCACCATCAAAGTACCCTAATTTAACGAAAGCTGCTAGCAGATTACTGTCCATATTCGGCATAACATATTGTTGTGAGTCACTTTTTTCAACAATGAAGTTTATAAAATCAAAGCACCGTTCGCAACTCACAAATGAGCATTTAACGGAATTAATTCGTACCGCGATTACTAACTATGAACCCAATTTCAGAAAATGCTCGGCTAAATTACAAACACACATGCCATCTACCAGCAAACAATAGCTTAACTTAAATATATGTATGTATATGTTTGAAGACGTATTCAAAAATATAAAAATTCCATGCCAACTTATGTTTTTGGTAGTTTATTTTTATGTTGGCTCCCGTCACGACAGATTATTGGAATTCGGCTCTTCTTGGAGTGAAGCTTGGCCACCCCTGCTCTATAGAAACATTCCTCATGAACAGAGGGCTGAAATTCTGGTACCACTTCATCTATGCAAAAAAGCCAGGTTGTCCCGTGGGCATAGGTCCAATTTCTGCGCCCCACTCGACATCGTAATCTTCTATTCCCTAGCTTCATTACTCGAATTGTTTAGTGGTTTTACTTTTTGTAGGTCATTCGTAAATATAATTAAATAGAAATACTTACCTGTTAGCCTGCAGCAGGCTGGTTCCATTGTGACATTCGTCCAGCTCCTAGTTTCGTCCCTTATACCTTAAACACAGTATGATGCTGCGCACTGCACCTCTGCGATTTCTCGACTATACTTTTGGATATATTTATTATTATTGTTAATATTTGATTTTTCTTTCTTTCTCTTTTTACTCGCAAATCTATTTTAATTTTGTTCTTCTACTCTAACATTATATCAAATCTTTATATATTGTTTTTCAATTTTTCAAGAATATAATTTTGGGAGCAATAAAGTGTATTATTATTAAAATGACCGTAAGACCAACCCGTAAAATATTGACATAACCTACACAGAATCAAACTTTTCTAAAATCATCCGATTTTCTTAGAATTTTTTTATCGATTACAGATTTAATTCTTTTAAGCATCACTCTCATTTTGGATTGGTTCTTCTCTATTTCCATACTTTTCTATTGGCCGGCGATTTAATAGCTTCTTTATAATATTCCAATATTATTCGGATCCTATATTGAGGTGAAAACTCAAAACCAAACAGTAACACCCGTAGCTAATATTTTCTCTGATCTAGCATTGACTAGAAAGAACAAATATCCCGAAATCTTCTTTACATAACTCATACGTCCAAACAGGAGTAAATAAAAGGAAATGCATAAAATTGCAGTTCATAATTAGCAAAGATAACCAAAAGGTAATTTCTTACGTCCAGGGTACCAACCTGTGTGTATGCGAAATATATTGCAAACGCGAAAAGAACAAAAACTTGAAAGTTTTAAATTCCTACTTGGAGTAGCCCGAGTTCGGGTCTTGTTTATCCCTCCACCAAATTGAATGTTATCCCGTTTAGTGTGTCCCAGGAAACTTTTCTCATTACAAATGGCCATTGAGATAAGTATATAACATAAATGAGATAGATGCATGTAGCTGTAACAGTAACTCACCATCCTAAACTCAACTTCTTGATATATGTATCTCATCGGTGGCTTTTAGTTGAGAATCTACTTCAAAACTTTTTTGTTCACTTAACACCCGCTCTTAACAATGAACTGTAGGGTAATTTGGGTGATAACTAAATACAAGAGATTTCGTTAGAACCTGCTTGGCCGAAAAATAATTTTGCAAAAAAATTGCCATGTGGGGCCGGATTGTGTAACTCGGAGAGTTTGGGAGTTCGGGGGATGAGAATTTCCATTTTCCCCGATTCAAATTCCATAGCTCTCAATTCGCGATTGTCTAACATACTTGGGGAATTAGGGAAAACGTGAGAAGTGTCACAATATTTAAGGACGGCTAAATCTGTGGGGGAGGGTCGTAAAGGTTTAAGATCTTTTCCCTCGAATTTAAAGTCTAGAGTACAAAAATATACTTAAATGCTCAATTTTTGGGGTGAGGGCTTTCGGGGATGGGGGTCGTACCACCCCTCATTGGAGGTTGTCCAAAATACGTCATGTTTCGTATCAAATTAAAGAGGGAGAAGTGGATAATCGAGTAGTGTACTTCTTTTTTTGGTCATTTTATCTTCATAACTTTTCGCCGAAAGACGGATTTTTTGCACTTGGGTTATAAACACCTCAGTTCCTATATTTTGTATATATTTCTTCCGTCCTTTGTTTCACATCCATTAGTACTCTGTTCTGTTGGGAACATTTTGCTCATGGTGCTCAAACCTGGTCATAAAATCTATTATAATTTTCTGTTCAAACCTGAACATAAAATTCAATATATAATCATGTTAAATAAAACCGCATGTAGATATCTATAAAAAGGTAAAGAAATCCTAACATAACACAAATAATCAATAATTGTTCACAATAATTTTTGAACCCTTGCTTATTTGGCAAATTGCACAAAGTAAGCAATTGCTCCCAATAATTATTTAACTCGAGACAATATTGCTTACTAAACAGCTCATAAAATTTATTTCATTAAATGTATTAGATTAAGTTCATTTTATACATGGTCTTGATTAAGGAATTTACGTAGCTACATTCTACTTATTACTTTGCGCCCCCACCCGTGGTAAACGCGACACATCCTGATTTGAACTACAAGACCCTGCGCTACCTGCAGAGTCTATTCTACTTACAGGTCACGTGACTTTAAAAACATTGTTCCTTCGACACAAGCTGAGCCATGATGACCACAATGGAAACAATTCAGCAGCTCTTAATGGAGCAGTTCCAACTTGGGAAAATGATAGCAAAATTATTGGAAAACATGAGGAAAGATGAGCCCATCAGAAGAGCGAGACCGTTCAATCAGAAATCTGAAAATCGCAGAGCACGGATATTTTCAGAAAGGTTTTTACGAACAAGTAAAGGCCACATGCGATTCGGGAGTATGGCTGTTGGATGAATACCAGAACCAACGAAGGGAAGTGCTGGGATACCGGATCAACAGACTACAAACAAAATTGACTCAACCAAGGAGACGGATAAAATTCTGATAAAGTTGCCACACCACCGGGCCATGATCATGATGAGTGTGATTTTACACTTCATAGAAATATAAATAACGATAAACAGAAGTTAATATTGAAGAAACAGATGGTTAAAATGAGCATGCTTACTAGGATCATGAATGACATAATAAGACATAAAGACGAATGAGTAGAAAATATGGGCTTTAAACGACCACTTTAACCGCATTACACGAAGGTATCCAACAGCCAGTAGGAGATGCGTGGACACGATTACCTAGGCAAAAAATAAAAAGATTCAAAGGGAACTGTAATGACTGGACGGACTTTCGGGACATATTTACCAAAGTAATTCATAACAATAATCGCCAATGTAACCCAGAAAAGTTACAATTTAAGATATACCTTAGAGGCAAAGCGGCAAGGCTTATCAAATACATACAGATTTCTGACACCAATTATTTAGCCGCATGGGTTCAGATTAACTATAGATACAACAACAAACGAGTACTGTTATTTGCTCGACTAGATCTATTACTCAATGAACAGCATCAAAATTTGGAGTCCTCTGGAGGGTTGAAAAACTTTCACGATATTACACGTGAGTACATCCATGTGGTCCAGAATCTAGGAATTGAGACAGACACCTGGGTACCGATTATTGTCTTCAATTTAATACAAAAGCTGGACAAAGATATCCGAAGGTGGTATCAGCAAGCAATTGAAAAACTAAGAGAAACTCCAGAACTCAATGAATTTTTAAAACTGATGGAAACACGGTTCCAGTCAGTAGAAAATCTGAAAGAGCGGAGAAGGAATAATGATATTATAAAACCATCGGTTAACACAAGGTTCCCTGCAAAAAGCTTTCATTCCACTCAGACACAGTGAAAGTATTGCAATGGCGCGCATTGATTTATAACTGTAAAAAACGTGTGTCCAGTGCAGTTGCTGAACCATATAAATTCGTAAAAAAAAGCAATTTATGCCTAAATTGCTTGAACCAAAAAGAGGACGTAAAATGTTACAGTCAGCAGCGCTGTGGAGTATGTCGAGGCTTTCATCATGCTCTACTCCACCTAAATCAAGGCAAGACTGAGCAGGAAATAAACAGACAAAAACCTGTGGCAACTCATAGCGCGATGACGAGAAAAGAACAACCGAAAAATTCTCCTAAGGACGTAATTTTAGCAACAGCGCTTGTAAAGATGAAAACAATTCTGGGTAATTATTACCTACTATGAGCATTAATCGACCCGGCCTCTCAGGCTTAATTTATAACCGAGAGTGCAAATAAATCTATTGGACTGCCTAGAATAAAAACTGATAATGAGATATCCGGAGTAGGCAACATACAATCTGGGAAATCTAAAAGTAAAGTAGTTCTTCAATTATCACCCAGATTTCCATCAGATTTCCAACTACGAGTGGAAGCGTTAATTCTTCGAAGCTTAACAAAGCTCCTACCCAACGAGACTTTTCCATTTCTGGATACACAAAATCTAGACAACATGATGCTAGGCGATCCCACACTAGACGTCCCTGGTCAAATCGATATTTTGGAAGGAGCAGATGTCTTTAGTTTAATCATTATGTACGGTGAGAAGACCAGGTGAAGGGCTGTGAGCTCCAAAAACAGAGAGAAATAGTAATACCAAGATGGATGAATCACGCAAAAAGTAACCTTGGTATCAAATTACATGGATTTTGTAATACCTCCGAGAAAGGATATGTTGCGGCAGTGTATAGCAAAACAACGACCAAGGTAGGAAAAACCCACACAAAACTTTTAACAGCAACAACCAATGAAGCACCAATCAAAATTAAAAAGAATTTACCAAGGCTCGAATTATGTGGTGCAGCATTATTAGCGATGCTACTGCATCAGGTAAAAGTTGCGCTGCAGTTCCCTGATGTAACAACATACGCGTGGATAGTCTGCACTATTGTGATAGCTTGGATAAAGGGTGGTGCAGAAAAATAGAGGAGTCTCGTTTCAAATAATGTATCCGAGATACAAGGCCTAACAACACCCAACATTTGAGGCCATGCCAGATCAGAAGAGAATCCAGCTGATGTGGCATCTAGAGGTATTAATCCCTCAAAATTAGGTGACTCAAAATTGTGATAGACAGGACAACATTGGCTTACAGAGAAGAAGGAGAATTGGCCTATCTTACAAGCGCAAGTAGTCCCGACAGAAGAAATGAAAAGTATTGAAACCATATGTGGAGCTACTATTCAGAACAATCATCTTTGTGAAGAGATAATAACACAGTACTCCAAGCATCCAAAGTTACTACGAGTCTGAGCATATTGCCTGAGATTCATCAATGACTGTTGCAAGGTACGTACATCTAAGACGCAAGTAACAATAACTGAAACAACTAAGGCCTTGAACAATATTATTCGCATGATTCAAAGAAAATAATTTTCGTTGTAAATTAAGAGAAAACAGAAGGGTTGAACAATAGACAGCCAAAGCCGTTTCGCAGGGCTTTTGTAGACACTGAAGGTCTCCTAACACTAGGAGGACGCCATTGGTATCGCAGATGTATGGTACGATGTGAAGAATCCAGTCATATTGCCACACTTTTATGTTTTATTGTAACGGAACTACGTAAAGCTCACGAAAATACCTTCCATGGAGATAGGGAGCTATGGGGTCGTGCAAAAGGTTGCCGTTGTTAGTAGATAGTCCTTTATGGGTGCATTGGGACCATTTCTCAAAATAATATCCACGTTAGGAATAAGGGTAGAAGACATACTTTAATACTCTATTTCCTGTATTATTTAATGTATAATATAAACGTTACACTAAGGCTTAACGCTATGATTTTAAGCTGATGAGCGGTATGCAACGAATAAAGCCATTTTGGTGATTGTTATCACAATGTGTCTGTGTACAGTGAACTTAGCCATTGATTTGTGAAAAACTTCATTGAATAGTCGTGATTATAGACATGACTGTCTTCGTTTATTCCTTATTTTAAGCAGAGGTTGAAACTGTTTACAATGCATATGTTACAACTGTCTCCTTTTTAAATAGAGACATTTCAATAAATTCTCTTATTTCTACATAGAATACCTTCATATTATCGATTTACATTTTCTTTTAAATCGAACCGCATCTATTTTAATCGTTATCTACTTACTATATAGTAGGGTTCACAAATTCAAAACGTATTACGACTTTTTACTTCTATAACTATAGTATACAATTTTAAGGCTTAGACCTAGTATGTGTTATAATTCACCAATTGAGTTACCAAGGAAAAGCGCGAATTTTCTTTGAGTACTTTATCCAAAGAAAACACTATAATTAACATCCAATGAATGCTCTTTTTTTTATACATACTTGACCTTAGCACCTCTAAATGGATTACTGCGAGTTTTAACAGTTTCCGAGTCACAATAACGATCATTGCTTACTACAAAATTTTCAGTTTTATTTTCATCATCTACAGGAGGTAATAAGCTTACTACTTCGTCTATATTCTGCTTATGTACCTTTGGTTCTTTTGGTAGTTCGACTTGTGACATATTGATTCCCAGTTCTAGATTCGTTGTTGGAATTATCACTTTTCCAACACCTTTGGAGATTCTGTGACGCAATTGGTTTGCATATCGTTTTCTTTTTACAGATTCTTCTTCTGACTTGACGATGTATGTTCTAGTGCCCAGAACACTTTCATTCATCCCCTTTTCCCAGTGTTTTTTTTATTACTTTTATACGTTCGAGACCATACCAATTCTCCCTATTCGAACTGTCCTACCTTCTTTCCCCCATCATTTTTTTTTGCATTTCTTGTTGAACTATAACCTTTTCTCGAATAGGTGCTTTTTCTGTATTCTCGAATTCTTTTATTTTGGGCTTATCAAGGTCTAATCTTGTTTGAATTTGGCGGTGTCTCCCCTGTAGTGCAATGGGGTGCTCCTGGATAAGTTAGCAAAAATCTGTGCATAACCTCTTACGTGTCCTTGGAATTGGGAGAAATCTTTGAAAAAGCACCTATTCGACTTAGAATGACACGATGCACCCGTCATATGCCGTATACCGTTTTGATTACAAAATTGTCGAAATTCCTCCGACACGAACGCCGTGCCGTTATCGGAAACAATCACTCTGGGTAGTCCAAACCTACTGAAGTTTTCACGCAACTTTGAAATAGTGCACTTAGCTGAAATATTGGCAACAAATACTTCAGGCCATTTCCAGTAACTATCTATAAGTATTAAGAAATATTTCCCGTAGAAGGGACCGCAGAAACCGATATGGATCCTTTCCCAAGGAGTTCTGGCCATTTTCATGGACTCAATTTTACCTTATTTGGATCCTTTTGAATTTTTGCACAACTCTACCAGGCTTTAACATAAGATTCTAAATCCTTGCTTATTCCTGGACAGTAAAAGTATGATCGTGCAATGGCTTTCATTTTTACCACCTCGAAGTGGGCAGTGTGTAATTCCCTAAGAATCCTTTCACGGAGACTTACTGGAATCACCACTCTGATGCCGCGCAATATACACCCACTTTCAATCGAATGTTCATTTTTTATTTTAAAGTACTCGCATACCTCACTATCTTTGATGAAGTTTTTCCATTCCTGCATTGCGTGTAGGGATACCCGTCTTGAAATAGGATCCTTTTCCGTTTTTCCCGCTATTGCTTTTGCATCTACGGATTAGAAACCCTCTTGTACTATGTAATTTAAATAGATATTTTCAATATCCTCTGAAATTTACTCAGAACTTCCCCGAGTTCCGGATATTGGTAACCATTATAGAAAATCCGCATGATTTTCCGTAGTTTTGACAAACTTTATGAGAAATTCACAGCCTGAAAGGAATACTGCATACCGTTTGCTGCCTATTTGCTGCCATTTGAGGTATGCCTGTTTTTGATCCAAATATCGAAATAAGAGGTTTACAATCTGTCTTAAATATAAATTTCCATCCGTACAAATACTGGTAAAAATATTTGATACTAAAATATAGACAGTGCTTCACGTTCAATTTGACTGTACCTTTGCTGAGCATCATGCAAGGTTCGCAAAGCATAAGCCAAAACCTCTTGTTTCCGTTAGGATACGTATGTAGCAAAATCGCTACTAGACCATAACTACTGGCATCAGCGGTTAGTTGAAGAGGTAAATTGGGGTTGTATTGTACCAAGACTTCGGCACTCGTTAGTACCCTCTTAACTTTTTCAAATGGTACTTGACATTGAGATGACCACGCCCAATATGCATCATTTTTCAACAACCTATTTAATGGGCTCATGAGATCGGAAAGGCTTGGGATAAACTTCCAATAATGGTTGAGTTTTGTTTTGAGGTACTTTAATTTCCATGATCGCTTTTGTTTTTTCAGGACAGGGTTTGAAGCCTTAAGATGATATGACAAAACCTAAATACCGAACTGAACTTTTTAAAAACTCACATTTATTTTTATGTACCGTGGGACCTGCATCCTGTAGTCGCCTTAGTACGATTTTCAATCTTATAAGAACAACTTGAAAAGTTGCAGGTAATATCTGAATACCGTACGGGCAGCGCGTATATTTAAAAAAACCCAGATGGGTTGAAGTTATAGTGATATTTTGACTCCTGTTATCGAGTTCGATTTGATGATATGCAGATAATAAATCTAACATTGAGAAATAAGCTCCACCTAACAACTTTTCCAACAAATTTAAAATTCCGGGAATGACGTACCTTTCATTCTCCAATTGGGGATTTACTGTTATTTTATAATCCCCACATATTCGTACTGTTCCATCCCGTCTTCAGAATTGGCACGATAGGAATACCTCAATCGGACGAGCTAACTGGAACTAAAATACCTTGGTGCATTAATGTTTCGATTTCTGTCTCTTACTTTGGCATAATACTAAACGGTAAGGCACGGAGGGTATAATATTTGGGTACGAAACCTTTTGATAAATACAATTGTGCTTTCCCGTATTTATATTTTTCCAACATATTGGCAAACACTTCCGGATACCCTTGAGAAATTTCTTGAAGTGATTTTTGTACTTGTATTTGATTAGTTTTTGCTCAAGCTGATGCAGAGACATAAAATTGCGTGCTAATAATATCGGCCCGCCACCCTACTTTATGCTTTCGCCTAGCATATTTCACTTGTAGTAAGCACTTCCCTCCTGGCTGAAACTGTTTATATGTATATGCGCGGATAAAACGTGTATAGTCATCCGAACTCATGCACCTGATAGCTGCACCGCTATCCACCTCTGCTGAAATTTCTTTTCCATTAATTGTAATACTTAGTGCCAGCGGCACATTTTTATTATCCTTGCACTTTAAGGTAAACAAACTATTTTCAAATGATTGGCACTGTATGTAATTTGTTTTTTTATTTTCCCTATATCCACTGTTCTTAGTAGCACACACCTTCTGCAGATGTCCCCTCTTTCCGCATAGATTACAAATATAATTCTTGTACTTACAGTTCTTGGATGTATGGTTACAGTTACAGATTTTCCTCTCTTTCTTCTTATAACTTTGATTACCATTTAACGCATTATCCACCTTGTTGCCTAGTTTTGCCGGCTTAATCCTATGTATAGGTTCTGGTTTAATAATTATTTGACTGCTTGCTGTATTTACTGCTGCTTCCATTACCAATGCCAGAGACGCCGCCTTCTGAAAAGTGAACTCGCGTAATTTCTGAGTAAATAGTTTATCCCGCACAGGACCTTTTTTCATTCCCAGAACAAATATGTCCCTCATTACCGTGTCCAAAATTGTGTTGAATTGACAATTAACTGCTAATTTTCCCACTTGCCTCACCTTGTTTTGAATAGTTTGGTTCTCTGTCATTTTTGCATAGTACAAATGCTCCCTTTCCACTAACTCTGACGTCGTCGATTTCAAATAATTCTCCATGACTGCTATAAGCATAAGTGTGGTATTTTCCCATTCTTCCGGATAGCAGAGGTCTGTCACCAAACAACAGTACCGATCTTTTCTGATTTTCGTCTTGAAAGTCATTGCCAACAGATATTGAGTTAGCCGATTATCATACACTTTCCAATCCATCGTCAGACGGTCAAATTCGTGTAAAATGCCAATGCCGCCATTTGCACGTGCTCCACCTTTTATTGATCTACTATTTTTTTCCCTGGGTTATCTTGGTTGCCTGTCATCCTCATCGCCAATTGTAATATCCACGTAAGGATTAAGGGTAGAAGAAATACTTTAATACTCTATTTCATGTATTATTTAATGTATAATATAAAAGTTACACTAAGGCTTAACGCTATGATTTTAAGCTGATGAGCGGTATGCCAATTTGCTGATTGTAATCTCAATGTGTGCAGTGAACTTAGCCATTGATTGGTGAAAAACTTCATTGAGTAGTCGTGATCATAGCCATGACTGTCCTTGTTTATACCTTATCTTAAGCAGAGGTTAAAACCTGTTTACAATGCATATTTTACATTATTCTCTGGTACTTTTGATCTGATGATTGAATATTAATTATTCTCTACATCTTTTGTATGTGTGCGGACATAGCGTATTTGTATTTTCTCATAGAAATATAAATAACGATAAACAGAAGTTAATATTGAAGAGACAGATGGTTAAAATGAGCATGCTTACTAGGATCATGAATGACATAATAAGACATAAAGACGAATGAGTAGAAAATATGGGCTTTAAACGACCACTTTAACCGCATTACACGAAGGTATCCAACAGCCAGTAGGAGATGCGTGGACACGATTACCTAGGCAAAAAATAAAAAGATTCAAAGGGAACTGTAATGACTGGACGGACTTTCGGGACATATTTACCAAAGTAATTCATAACAATAATCGCCAATGTAACCCAGAAAAGCTACAATTTAAGATATACCTTAGAGGCAAAGCGGCAAGGCTTATCAAATACATACAGATTTCTGACACCAATTATTTAGCCGCATGGGTTCAGATTAACTATAGATACAACAACAAACGAGTACTGTTATTTGCTCGACTAGATCTATTACTCAATGAACAGCATCAAAATTTGGAGTCCTCTGGAGGGTTGAAAAACTTTCACGATATTACACGTGAGTACATCCATGTGGTCCAGAATCTAGGAATTGAGACAGACACCTGGGTACCGATTATTGTCTTCAATTTAATACAAAAGCTGGACAAAGATATCCGAAGGTGGTATCAGCAAGCAATTGAAAAACTAAGAGAAACTCCAGAACTCAATGAATTTTTAAAACTGATGGAAACACGGTTCCAGTCAGTAGAAAATCTGAAAGAGCGGAGAAGGAATAATGATATTATAAAACCATCGGTTAACACAAGGTTCCCTGCAAAAAGCTTTCATTCCACTCAGACACAGTGAAAGTATTGCAATGGCGCGCATTGATTTATAACTGTAAAAAACGTATGTCCAGTGCAGTTGCTGAACCATATAAATTCGTAAAAAAAAGCAATTTATGCCTAAATTGCTTGAACCAAAAAGAGGACGTAAAATGTTACAGTCAGCAGCGCTGTGGAGTATGTCGAGGCTTTCATCATGCTCTACTCCACCTAAATCAAGGCAAGACTGAGCAGGAAATAAACAGACAAAAACCTGTGGCAACTCATAGCGCGATGACGAGAAAAGAACAACCGAAAAATTCTCCTAAGGACGTAATTTTAGCAACAGCGCTTGTAAAGATGAAAACAATTCTGGGTAATTATTACCTACTATGAGCATTAATCGACCCGGCCTCTCAGGCTTAATTTATAACCGAGAGTGCAAATAAATCTATTGGACTGCCTAGAATAAAAACTGATAATGAGATATCCGGAGTAGGCAACATACAATCTGGGAAATCTAAAAGTAAAGTAGTTCTTCAATTATCACCCAGATTTCCATCAGATTTCCAACTACGAGTGGAAGCGTTAATTCTTCGAAGCTTAACAAAGCTCCTACCCAACGAGACTTTTCCATTTCTGGATACACAAAATCTAGACAACATGATGCTAGGCGATCCCACACTAGACGTCCCTGGTCAAATCGATATTTTGGAAGGAGCAGATGTCTTTAGTTTAATCATTATGTACGGTGAGAAGACCAGGTGAAGGGCTGTGAGCTCCAAAAACAGAGAGAAATAGTAATACCAAGATGGATGAATCACGCAAAAAGTAACCTTGGTATCAAATTACATGGATTTTGTAATACCTCCGAGAAAGGATATGTTGCGGCAGTGTATAGCAAAACAACGACCAAGGTAGGAAAAACCCACACAAAACTTTTAACAGCAACAACCAATGAAGCACCAATCAAAATTAAAAAGAATTTACCAAGGCTCGAATTATGTGGTGCAGCATTATTAGCGATGCTACTGCATCAGGTAAAAGTTGCGCTGCAGTTCCCTGATGTAACAACATACGCGTGGATAGTCTGCACTATTGTGATAGCTTGGATAAAGGGTGGTGCAGAAAAATAGAGGAGTCTCGTTTCAAATAATGTATCCGAGATACAAGGCCTAACAACACCCAACATTTGAGGCCATGCCAGATCAGAAGAGAATCCAGCTGATGTGGCATCTAGAGGTATTAATCCCTCAAAATTAGGTGACTCAAAATTGTGATAGACAGGACAACATTGGCTTACAGAGAAGAAGGAGAATTGGCCTATCTTACAAGCGCAAGTAGTCACGACAGAAGAAATGAAAAGTATTGAAACCATATGTGGAGCTACTATTCAGAACAATCATCTTTGTGAAGAGATAATAACACAGTACTCCAAGCATCCAAAGTTACTACGAGTCTGAGCATATTGCCTGAGATTCATCAATGACTGTTGCAAGGTACGTACATCTAAGACGCAAGTAACAATAACTGAAACAACTAAGGCCTTGAACAATATTATTCGCATGATTCAAAGAAAATAATTTTCGTTGTAAATTAAGAGAAAACAGAAGGGTTGAACAATAGACAGCCAAAGCCGTTTCGCAGGGCTTTTGTAGACACTGAAGGTCTCCTAACACTAGGAGGACGCCATTGGTATCGCAGATGTATGGTACGATGTGAAGAATCCAGTCATATTGCCACATTTTTATGTTTTATTGTAACGGAACTACGTAAAGCTCACGAAAATACCTTCCATGGAGATAGGGAGCTATGGGGTCGTGCAAAAGGTTGCCGTTGTTAGTAGATAGTCCTTTATGGGTGCATTGGGACCATTTCTCAAAATAATATCCACGTTAGGAATAAGGGTAGAAGACATACTTTAATACTCTATTTCCTGTATTATTTAATGTATAATATAAACGATACACTAAGGCTTAACGCTATGATTTTAAGCTGATGAGCGGTATGCAACGAATAAAGCCATTTTGGTGATTGTTATCACAATGTGTCTGTGTACAGTGAACTTAGCCATTGATTTGTGAAAAACTTCATTGAATAGTCGTGATTATAGACATGACTGTCTTCGTTTATTCCTTATTTTAAGCAGAGGTTGAAACCTGTTTACAATGCATATGTTACAACTGTCTCCTTTTTAAATAGAGACATTTCAATAAATTCTCTTATTTCTACATAGAATACCTTCATATTATCGATTTACATTTTCTTTTAAATCGAACCGCATCTATTTTAATCGTTATCTACTTACTATATAGTAGGGTTCACAAATTCAAAACGTATTACGACTTTTTACTTCTATAACTATAGTATACAATTTTAAGGCTTAGACCTAGTATGTGTTATAATTCACCAATTGAGTTACCAAGGAAAAGCGCGAATTTTCTTTGAGTACTTTATCCAAAGAAAACACTATAATTAACATCCAATGAATGCTCTTTTTTTTATACATACTTGACCTTAGCACCTCTAAATGGATTACTGCCAGTTTTAACAGTTTCCGAGTCACAATAACGATCATTGCTTACTACAAAATTTTCAGTTTTATTTTCATCATCTACAGGAGGTAATAAGCTTACTACTTCGTCTATATTCTGCTTATGTACCTTTGGTTCTTTTGGTAGTTCGACTTGTGACATATTGATTCCCAGTTCTAGATTCGTTGTTGGAATTATCACTTTTCCAACACCTTTGGAGATTCTGTGACGCAATTGGTTTGCATATCGTTTTCTTTTTACAGATTCTTCTTCTGACTTGACGATGTATGTTCTAGTGCCCAGAACACTTTCATTCATCCCCTTTTCCCAGTGTTTTTTTTATTACTTTTATACGTTCGAGACCATACCAATTCTCCCTATTCGAACTGTCCTACCTTCTTTCCCCCATCATTTTTTTTGCATTTCTTGTTGAACTATAACCTTTTCTCGAATAGGTGCTTTTTCTGTATTCTCGAATTCTTTTATTTTGGGCTTATCAAGGTCTAATCTTGTTTGAATTTGGCGGTGTCTCCCCTGTAGTGCAATGGGGTGCTCCTGATAAGTTAGCAAAAATCTGTGCATAACCTCTTACGTGTCCTTGGAATTGGGAGAAATCTTTGAAAAAGCACCTATTCGACTTAGAATGACACGATGCACCCGTCATATGCCGTATACCGTTTTGATTACAAAATTGTCGAAATTCCTCCGACACGAACGCCGTGCCGTTATCGGAAACAATCACTCTGGGTAGTCCAAACCTACTGAAGTTTTCACGCAACTTTGAAATAGTGCACTTAGCTGAAATATTGGCAACAAATACTTCAGGCCATTTCCAGTAACTATCTATAAGTATTAAGAAATATTTTCCCGTAGAAGGGACCGCAGAAACGATATGGATCCTTTCCCAAGGAGTTCTGGCCATTTTCATGGACTCAATTTTACCTTATTTGGATCCTTTTGAATTTTTGCACAACTCTACCAGGCTTTAACATAAGATTCTAAATCCTTGCTTATTCCTGGACAGTAAAAGTATGATCGTGCAATGGCTTTCATTTTTACCACCTCGAAGTGGGCAGTGTGTAATTCCCTAAGAATCCTTTCACGGAGACTTACTGGAATCACCACTCTGATGCCGCGCAATATACACCCACCTTCAATCGAATGTTCATTTTTTATTTTAAAGTACTCGCATACCTCACTATCTTTGATGAAGTTTTTCCATTCCTGCATTGCGTGTAGGGATACCCGTCTTGAAATAGGATCCTTTTCCGTTTTTCCCGCTATTGCTTTTGCATCTACGGATTAGAAACCCTCTTGTACTATGTAATTTAAATAGATATTTTCAATATCCTCTGAAAATTTACTCAGAACTTCCCGAGTTCCGGATATTGGTAACCATTATAGAAATCCGCATGATTTTCCGTAGTTTTGACAAACTTTATGAGAAATTCACAGCCTGAAAGGAATACTGCATACCGTTTGCTGCCCTATTTTGCTGCCATTTGAGGTATGCCTGTTTTTGATCCAAATATCGAAATAAGAGGTTTACAATCTGTCTTAAATATAAATTTCCATCCGTACAAATACTGGTAAAATATTTGATACTAAAATATAGACAGTGCTTCACGTTCAATTTGACTGTACCTTTGCTGAGCATCATGCAAGGTTCGCAAAGCATAAGCCAAAACCTCTTGTTTCCGTTTAGGATACGTATGTAGCAAAATCGCTACTAGGACCATAACTACTGGCATCAGCGGTTAGTTGAAGAGGTAAATTGGGGTTGTGTTCGTACCAAGACTTCGGCACTCGTTAGTACCCCTCTTAACTTTTTCAAATGGTACTTGACATTGAGATGACCACGCCCAATATGCATCATTTTTCAACAACCTATTTAATGGGCTCATGAGATCGGAAAGGCTTGGATAACTTCCAATAATGGTTGAGTTTTGTTTTGAGGTACTTTAATTTCCATGATCGCTTTTGTTTTTTCAGGACAGGGTTTGAAGCCTTAGATGATATGACAAAACCTAAATACCGAACTGAACTTTTCAAAAACTCACATTTATTTTTATGTACCGTGGGACCTGCATCCTGTAGTCGCCTTAGTACGATTTTCAATCTTATAAGAACAACTTGAAAAGTTTGCAGGTAATATCTGAATACGTACGGGCACGCGCGTATATTTAAAAAAACCCAGATGGGTTGAAGTTATAGTGATATTTTGACTCCTGTTATCGAGTTCGATTTGATGATATGCAGATAATAAATCTACATTGAGAAATAAGCTCACCCTAACAACTTTTCCAACAAATTTAAAATTCCGGGAATGACGTACCTTTCATTCTCCAATTGGGATTTACTGTTATTTTATAATCCCCACATATTCCGTACTGTTCCATCCGTCTTCCAGAATTGGCACGATAGGAATACCTCAATCGGACGAGCTAACTGGAACTAAAATACCTTGGTGCATTAATGTTTCGATTTCTGTCTCTCTACTTTGGCATAATACTAAACGGTAAGGCACGGAGGGTATAATATTTGGGTACGAAACCTTTCGATAAATACAATTGTGCTTTCCCCGTATTTATATTTTTCCAACATATTGGCAAACACTTCCGGATACCCTTGAGAAAATTTCTTGAAGTGATTTTTGTACTTGTATTTGATTAGTTTTTTGCTCAAGCTGATGCAGAGACATAAAATTGCGTGCTAATAATATCGGCCCGCCACCCTACTTTATGCTTTCGCCTAGCATATTTCACTTGTAGTAAGCACTTCCCTCCTGGCTGAAACTGTTTATATGTATATGCGCGGATAAAACGTGTATAGTCATCCGAACTCATGCACCTGATAGCTGCACCGCTATCCACCTCTGCTGAAATTTCTTTTTCCATTAATTGTAATACTTAGTGCCAGCGGCACATTTTTATTATCCTTGCACTTTAAGGTAAACAAACTATTTTCAAATGATTGGCACTGTATGTAATTTGTTTTTTTATTTTCCCTATATCCACTGTTCTTAGTAGCAACACACCTTCTGCAGATGTCCCCTCTTTCCGCATAGATTACAAATATAATTTCGTGTACTTACAGTTCTTGGATGTATGGTTACAGTTACAGATTTTCCTCTCTTTCTTCTTATAACTTTGATTACCATTTAACGCATTATCCACCTTGTTGCCTAGTTTTGCCGGCTTAATCCTATGTATAGGTTCTGGTTAATAATTATTTGACTGCTTGCTGTATTTACTGGCTGCTTCCATTTCCAATGCCAGAGACGCCGCCTTCTGAAAAGTGGAACTCGCGTAATTTCTGAGTAAATAGTTTTATCCCGCACAGGACCTTTTTTCATTCCCAGAACAAATATGTCCCTCATTACCGTGTCCAAAATTGTGTTGAATTGACAATTAACTGCTAATTTTCCCCACTTGCCTCACCTTGTTTGAATAGTTTGTTCTCTGTCATTTTTGCATAGTACAAATGCTCCCTTTCCACTAACTCTGACGTCGTCGATTTCAATAATTCTCCATGACTGCTATAAGCATAAGTGTGGTATTTTCCCATTCTTCCGGATAGCAGAGGTCTGTCACCAAACAACAGTACCGATCTTTCTGATTTTCGTCTTGAAAGTCATTGCCAACAGATATTGAGTTAGCCGGATTATCATAACACTTTCCAATCCATCGTCAGACGGTCAAATTCGTGTAAAATGCCAATGCCGCCATTTGCACGTGCTCCACCTTTTATTGATCTACTATTTTTTTCCTGGGTTATCTTGGTTGCCTGTCATCCTCTCATCGCCAATTGTAATATCCACGTAAGGATTAAGGGTTAGAAGAAATACTTTATATACTCTATTCATGTATTATTTAATGTATAATATAAAAGTTACACTAAGGCTTAACGCTATGATTTTAAGCTGATGAGCGGTATGCCAATTTTGCTGATTGTAATCTCAATGTGTGCAGTGAACTTAGCCATTGATTGGTGAAAAACTTCATTGAGTAGTCGTTGATCATAGCCATGACTGTCCTTGTTTATACCTTATCTTAAGCAGAGGTTAAAACCTGTTTACAATGCATATTTTACATTATTCTCTGGTACTTTTGATCTGATGATTGAATATTAATTATTCTCTACATCTTTTGTATGTGTGCGGACATAGCGTATTTGTATTTTCTCATAGAAATATAAATAACGATAAACAGAAGTTAATATTGAAGAGACAGATGGTTAAAATGAGCATGCTTACTAGGATCATGAATGACATAATAAGACATAAAGACGAATGAGTAGAAAATATGGGCTTTAAACGACCACTTTAACCGCATTACACGAAGGTATCCAACAGCCAGTAGGAGATGCGTGGACACGATTACCTAGCAAAAAATAAAAAGATTCAAAGGGAACTTTAATGACTGGACGGACTTTCGGGGGGGGGGGGGGGGGGGGGGGGGGGGGGGGGGGGGGGGGGACATATTTACCAAAGTAATTCATAACAATAATCGCCAATGTAACCCAGAAAAGTTACAATTTAAGATATACCTTAGAGGCAAAGCGGCAAGGCTTATCAAATACATACAGATTTCTGACACCCAATTATTTTAGCCGCATGGGTTCAGATTAACTATAGATACAACAACAAACGAGTACTGTTATTTGCTCGACTAGATCTATTACTCAATGAACAGCATCAAAATTTGGAGTCCTCTGGAGGGTTGAAAACTTTCACGATATTACACGTGGAGTACATCCATGTGGTCCAGAATCTAGGAATTGAGACAGACACCTGGGTACCGATTATTGTCTTCAATTTAATACAAAAGCTGGACAAAGATATCCGAAGGTGGTATCAGCAAGCAATTGAAAAACTAAGAGAAACTCCAGAACTCAATGAATTTTTAAAACTGATGGAAACACGGTTCCAGTCAGTAGAAAATCTGAAAGAGCGGAGAAGGAATAATGATATTATAAAACCATCGGTTAACACAAGGTTCCCTGCAAAAAGCTTTCATTCACTCAGACACAGTGAAAGTATTGCAATGGCGCGCATTGATTTTATAACTGGTAAAAAACGTGTGTCCAGTGCAGTTGCTGAACCATATAAATTCGTAAAAAAAGCAATTTATGCCTAAATTGCTTTGAACCAAAAAGAAGGACGTAAAATGTTACAGTCAGCAGCGCTGTGGAGTATGTCGAGGCTTTCATCATACTCTACTCCACCTAAATCAAGGGCAAGACTGAGCAGGAAATAAACAGACAAAAACCTGTGGCAACTCATAGCGCGATGACGAGAAAAGAACAACCGAAAAATTCTCCTAAGGACGTAATTTTAGCAACAGCGCTTGTAAAGATGAAAACAATTCTGGGTAATTATTACCCTACTATGAGCATTAAATCGACCCGGCCTCGCAGGCTTTAATTTATAACCGAGAGTGCTAAATAAATCTATTGGACTGCCTAGAATAAAAAACTGATAAAGAGATATCCGGAGTAGGCAACATACAATCTGGGAAATCTAAAAGTAAAGTAGTTCTTCAATTATCCACCCAGATTTCCATCAGATTTTCCAACTACGAGTGGAAGCGTTAATTCTTCGCAGCTTAACAAGCTCCTACCCAACGAGACTTTTCCATTTCTGGATACACAAAATCTAGACAACATGATGCTAGGCGATCCCACACTAGACGTCCCTGGTCAAATCGATATTTTGGAAGGAGCAGATGTCTTTAGTTTAATCATTATGTACGGTGAGAAGACCAGGTGAAGGGCTACCGAGCTCCAAAAACAGAGAGAAATAGTAATACCAAGATGGATGAATCACGCAAAAAGTAACCTTGGTATCAAATTACATGGATTTTGTAATACCTCCGAGAAAGGATATGTTGCGGCAGTGTATAGCAAAAACAACGACCAAGGTAGGAAAACCCACACAAAAATTTTAACAGCAACAACCAATGAAGCACCAATCAAAATTAAAAAGAATTTACCAAGGCTCGAATTATGTGGTGCAGCATTATTAGCGATGCTACTGCATCAGGTAAAAGTTGCGCTGCAGTTCCCTGATGGTAACAACATACGCGTGGATAGTCTGCACTATTGTGATAGCTTGGATAAAGGTGGTGCAGAAAATAGAGGAGTCTCGTTTCAAATTAATGTATCCGAGATACAAGGCCTAACAACACCCAACATTTGAGGCCATGCAGATCAGAAGAGATCCAGCTGATGTGGCATCTAGAGGTATTAATCCCTCAAATTAGGTGACTCAAAATTGTGATAGACAGGACAACATTGGCTTACAGAGAAGAAGGAGAATTGGCCTATCTTACAAGCGCAAGTAGTCACGACAGAAGAAATGAAAAGTATTGAAACCATATGTGGAGCTACTATTCAGAACAATCATCTTTGTGAAGAGATAATAACACGGTACTCCAAGCATCCAAAGTTACTACGAGTCTGAGCATATTGCCTGAGATTCATCAATGACTGTTGCAAGGTACGTACATCTAAGACGCAAAGTAACAATAACTGAAACAACTAAGGCCTTGAACAATATTATTCGCATGATTCAAAGAAAATAATTTTCGTTGTAAATAAGAGAAAACAGAAGGGATTGAACAATAGACAGCCAAAGCCGTTTCGCAGGCTTTTGTAGACACTGAGGTCTCCTAACACTAGGAGGACGCCATTGGTATCGCAGATGTATGGTACGATGTGAAGAATCCAGTCATATTGCCACATTTTTATGTTTTATTGTAACGGAAACTACGTAAAGCTCACGAAAATACCTTCCATGGAGATAGGAGCTATGGGGGTCGTGCAAAAGGTTGCGTTGTTAGTAGATAGTCCTTTATGGGTGCATTGGCACCATTTTTCAAAATAATATCCACGTTAGGAATAAGGGTAGAAGACATACTTTAATACTCTATTTCCTGTATTATTTAATGTATAATATAAACGTTACACTAAGGCTTAACGCTATGATTTTAAGCTGATGAGCGGTATGCAACGAATAAAGCCATTTTGGTGATTGTTATCACAATGTGGTCTGTGTACAGTGAACTTAGCCATTGATTTGTGAAAAACTTCATTGAATAGTCGTGATTATAGACATGACTGTCTTCGTTTATTCCTTATTTTAAGCAGAGGTTGAAACTGTTTACAATGCATATGTTACAACTGTCTCCTTTTTAATAGAGACATTTCAATAAATTCTCTTATTTCTACATAGAATACCTTCATATTATCGATTTACATTTCTTTTAAATCGAACCGCATCTATTTTAATCGTTATCTACTTACTATATAGTAGGGTTCACAAATTCAAAACGTATTACGACTTTTTACTTCTATAACTATAGTATACAATTTTAAGGCTTAGACCTAGTATGTGTTATAATTCACCAATTGAGTTACCAAGGAAAAGCGCGAATTTTCTTTGAGTACTTTATCCAAAAGAAAACACTATAATTAACATCCAATGAATGCTCTTTTTTTTATACATACTTGACCTTAGCACCTCTAAATGGATTACTGCGAAGGTTTTAACAGTTTCCGAGTCACAATAACGATCATTGCTTACTACAAAATTTTCAGTTTTATTTCATCATCTACAGGAGGTAATAAGCTTACTACTTCGTCTATATTCTGCTTATGTACCTTTGTTCTTTTGGTAGTTCGACTTGTGACATATTGATTCCCAGTTCTAGATTCGTTGTTGGAATTATCACTTTTCCAACACCTTTGGAGATTCTGTGACGCAATTGGTTTGCATATCGTTTTCTTTTTACAGATTCTTCTTCTGACTTGACGATGTATGTTTCTAGTGCCCAGAACACTTTCATTCATCCCCTTTTCCAGTGTTTTTTTTATTACTTTTATACGTTCGAGACCATACAATTCTCCCTATTCGAACTGTCCTACCTTCTTTCCCCCATCATTTTTTTTGCATTTCTTGTTGAACTATAACCTTTTCTCGAATAGGTGCTTTTTCTGTATTCTCGAATTCTTTTATATTTGGGCTTATCAAGGTCTAATCTTGTTTGAATTTGGCGGTGTCTCCCCTGTAGTGCAATGGGGTGCTCCTGGATAAGTTAGCAAAAATCTGTGCATAACCTCTTACGTGTCACTTGGAATTGGGAGAAATCTTTGAAAAGCACCTATTCGACTTAGAATGACACGATGCACCGGTCATATGCCGGTATACCGTTTTGATTACAAAATTGTCGAAATTCCTCCGACACGAACGCCGTGCCGTTATCGGAAACAATCACTCTGGGTAGTCCAAACCTACTGAAGTTTTTTCACGCAACTTTGAAATAGTGCACTTAGCTGAAATATTGGCAACAAATACTTCAGTCCATTTCCAGTAACTATCTATAAGTATTAAGAAATATTTCCCGTAGAAGGGACCGCAGAAACCGATATGTATCCTTCCCAAGGAGTTCTGGCCATTTTCATGGACTCAATTTTACCTTATTTGGATCCTTTTGAATTTTTGCACAACTCTAACCAGGCTTTAACATAAGATTCTAAATCCCTTGCTTATTCCTGGACAGTAAAAGTATGATCGTGCAATGGCTTTCATTTTTACCACCTCGAGTGGGCAGTGTGTAATTCCCTAAGAATCCTTTCACGGAGACTTACTGGAATCACCACTCTGATGCCGCGCAATATACACCCACCTTCAATCGAATGTTGATTTTTATTTTAAAGTACTCGCATACCTCACTATCTTTGATGAAGTTTTTCCATTCCTGCATTGCGTGTAGGGATACCCGTCTTGAAATAGGATCCTTTTCCGTTTTTCCCGCTATTGCTTTTGCATCTACGGATTAGAAACCCTCTTGTACTATGTAATTTAAATAGATATTTTCAATATCCTCTGAAATTTACTCAGAACTTCCCCGAGTTCCGGATATTGGTAACCATTATAGAAAATCCGCATGATTTTCCGTATGTTTTGACAAACTTTATGAGAAATTCACAGCCTGAAAGGAATACTGCATACCGTTTGCTGCCTATTTGCTGCCATTTGAGGTATGCCTGTTTTTGATCCAAATATCGAAATAAGAGGTTTACAATCTGTCTTAATATAAATTTCCATCCGTACAAATACCTGGTAAAAATATTTGATACTAAAATATAGACAGTGCTTCACGTTCAATTTGACTGTACCTTAGCTGAGCATCATGCAAGGTTCGCAAAGCATAAGCCAAAACCTCTTGTTTCCGTTAGGATACGTATGTAGCAAAATCGCTACTAGACCATAACTACTGGCATCAGCGGTTAGTTGAAGAGGTAAATTGGGGTTGTATTGTACCAAGACTTCGGCACTCGTTAGTACCCTCTTAACTTTTTCAAATGGTACTTGACATTGAGATGACCACGCCCAATATGCATCATTTTTCAACAACCTATTTAATGGG